>PVJO010012091.1:0-56981 GCA_004026905.1 Hystrix cristata | reverse complement strand
ACATGACTTTTGAAGGGGGCATTCAAACCATAGTGGTTGCATTTCAGAATATGAGAAAAGAAGAGACTCCAATATTAACATTACACTGAGCAACTGTGTGAAATCCTTTTCATGTATTATCTAATTTAGTTTTCACAACTTCCTTATATGAGATACTACTTTCCAAGATTCTAGATGAGAGAAAACTGACAATCTAAGAATTAATGCACCTGTCTTAGTGCATTTGTACTGCTATAACAACAGAGCACAGATTGGATAATTAATAAAAACACAATATAAGTGTATTTCTCACAGTTCTGAAAGCAGAGTAGTCTAAGACTTAGTATCAGTCGAGAGCTGTTCTCTGTTTCCAAATGGCACCTGTGGCTGTGTGTTCATATGGTAGAAGACTGAAGGGCAAAAGGGCCTAGCTAGCTTTCCCCTCAACCCTTTTATAAGGAGCTAATCTACCCATGAAGGCAGAGCACTCCTGGCTTAATCACTGCTTAAATTCCCCTACTTCTTAATACTCTTGTATTGGGGATTAAGTTTCAACAAGGTTTTTGGAGGGGACACAAACATGCAAACAATGGCAATGCCCAAAGCCATATAACTATAAAGTGACATAGCCAGAATTAAAATTCAGATCCTTTTCCTATCCAAATCCACATGCTTAACCACTTTAAAACACTGCCTCCAATACAACAAAACGAAAAGCAGTGTTCTTGCAATTCTTTAAAGAAACTAGTAGCCAGGCTTGGTGGCACATGCCTGTAATCCCAGCACTTGGGAGGCTGAGGCAGGAGGACTGACGTGAGTTCCAGGCCACGCTGGGCTACATAGTGAGTTCAAGGTCAGTCTGGACTACATAGCAATACCCTGTCTCAAAAAAAAAACAAAACAAATAAATAAATAAATAAATAAATAAATAAATAAATAAATAAAAGAAACTAGTCTGTGATTATACGAAGCTCCTCATTCAGGGTCTAAAAATATAAATTAACTAGTAGAAATGGGAGTAGTTATGAGAAGATCCTGTTGGAAACAGCTGGTCTTCCTCAAAAATAGAAACAAGAGAAACTGAGGCACTGACTGAGCTTTTAGGTACTCACCTGGGTCACATAATTACTTAAAAAAAACAAACAAACAAACTTCAAATGGAGTCCTGTCTAGGCTCAATGCTATTCCTTCCAAACATTAGGCCAGGTGTGCACTTACTCTAGACAGGAGAGCTGAATAAAATGATCAGGAATAGAGGCTCTTCGCACAGACAGTCAAGAAGTTCAAATATACAGCTGCATGGATGCATTTTAACCTCCAAGACCATGGAGCGCAGGGGCAGTCTGGACCCTGCACTTCAAGTCCAATTTGAAAGTGTTTTCACCAAGGGGTTTTTAATCTGAATAAAGGAAGATAAGGAAGCTAAGATGAACCACAAAACTTAAATTTAGTAAAAGGGCCACAGAAAGAGCCCTTTGTATCACTGTGGGGTTTCTTTATGTGTGTCTGGAAATGCGAAGGAAAGAGAGGGTGGAAGGCGGCTGTGTATGTGATGTAAGTGACCACAGTTCAATGGGTCAGAAGACATCATAGGAAGAGATTTCCTCCTGCCCGACCAGGAAAGGTAGCAATAAAGGCATATAATAATTGAGTGTGTACTGCATGCCAAGCACCAGATATGATTCTATGTGTTTTATATACATTGCCTGATTTGATCTGATTTGATTTTCACAACAATTCTACATACCTGTAGAGAAATAAGCCCTCTCTTGTACAGAGAAACACTAGGTAATTTCAAACAGAAGTTAACTGAATGCCTGCTGTATTTACACAAAATAAAATTAGGAAAATAAATACAAATATCTCTTGCTTATAGATTTATATATGGTCATATAGTTGCCAGGGAAAGGAATTTTAAAATTTACTTAACTCAAATGTTTGAAAATGGAAGGTAATTGTATCACATCCTCTCCCTACCGCTTACATGGCTAGCATTTCAATCAGGAATTTGAAAAATTTTTTTTAAAAACCAACAAAATGAAAATGAGCGGAACACAAATTTCAATATATCCAAATTGTTTCCGGATAAATGAGGTTTTTAAAAAAATATACTCAAACTTCTCCAGCTCTCTTGTCTCTGCCATAAGATGAGTCAGCAAAAAGGCCCTCTTCAGATGCCAACACCTTATATTGGACTTCTCAGCCTCCACAACTACAAGAAAGAAATTTCCTTTTTTAAAATTACATAAATAAGGTATCTAAGAAAACATGGAATAAAATTCAAGCCCTCGGGGGCAGGAAGGAGAGAGAAGAGAATATATATCTTCTTGGTATAACTGTAGAAATGATCAGGGACATGTTGCATATGTATGGTGTAGGAGACTAGAATATGCCATCCCAAAATATGCCTCTTTTCGTAGGGACTATTTTGAGATGATTATTCTGAGAAACTGCAGACACAGGAGGAGCTCTAAAAACAGAGTAGAAACTACACTTTTATAAGGGAAATTAACATCTATAAAGGAAATCCCTACTTGTAAGGGAGTCTCTCTCTCTCTGTATGAGGATGAGAAGGGTGACTCTAAATATCTAGAGACTCCTTTATTTTTATTTTTATTAGTACAACATGTTTGTACATGATGATTACATTCATCCTGGTGAGTTGGTACATGTGTACATAACACATCCTAATTCTTTCTTCACCCCCCCAATCTCTAGTAGCGAGTCTTATCAATGATCGCATTTAAGTCTTTGTAACAAACCTTAGCCTTGTTTACTGTGTTCTTCCTGGCCACCTCCTCATAACTGCCTCCCTAAACACTTTTCTTTCTACTAAAGTTGGAATTGAAGCCTGAATTCAAAGCTACCTCCTGGAGATTTACTCATTGCTTGGGTCTCTCCCATGTACACATGGGGTGTGCATATCAATAAACTTGTTTGATTTTCTCTTGTTAATGTTCTTTGTTATAGTGCTCTTTCCCAAACAGGAACTAGGAAGACTAGAGATAATTCTAATGTAGGGGAGAGAGGCAAGGAGATACTTCTTCCCACATAAAATCAACCACCACTTGCAACCAAAGGAAAGAAAATGTAAATTGGAAGAAAGTTCCTTTTTTAATGAAATCAGGAAAAGCAACAACAACAAATTATCACCTAAAAGAGTATTGGCCAAATGCAACATAATGTGAACCTAAACAGGAGCAGATACTGTTGAATTTCTGCTCCACCCCAGTTTTATTTATCTTTGAGGACAGGAAGTCTATAGGCTAGAGGTCTCTGTGAGCTGGACTTACATTAGAGGACCTGATGCCTGTAGGCCAGAGGTTCCTCTTCAAGTGGGCTAGCTGAAATTTTCTGGGTCCAAGATGACTACCAGTGTGACTGCCACACAACCTCTATCTTCATTATAATCCCACGTGCATACTAAATGACACATCTCCCAGCACCAGGACAGTTGCCAATTGACAGTGACTGGAAAGAACTATAAAAGAAGTGAAAAGAGGCAGTGCCTAGATCCCTGGAAAATCCTGCCCATTCACAGGAAAGACAGGAGTGTTCTCCACTTCATCAGCCTACCCCGCCCCTTCATTTCTCTTACCCTCTACCTACAATCTCTCACAGGCCAACATATAGAGAAGTTGATTTGCGAGTTTTACCTACCATTTCTATACTTACCCCCAAATAAAGTTTCTTCATTGCTCAATGAGTGCTCAATCTTGTTATTGGTCCTACAATTCTGATAGGGGAAAAAAGAACCCAGTTTGAGATTTTAAAAAATTGCAAACAATAACAATTTAGACATAAATTCTCCAGATACTGAGAAGTGATTGATAATAAATATCAGGGATATACTATATGCTGAGAAATGCTGTAAGTATTAAGTTAATCCTAACAACTCTGTGAGATAGGTATTATTATCTCTATTTACAAGCAATGAAACAGAGGCACAGAGAGGGTAAGGAACTTGCCCAACATTACACAGATACTAGTTATCAGAACTAGAGTTGGAACTCTTGAGTTTCAGTAGAGCGAAAAGCTGTGCAAAGTAAGTATCCCAAGAAGGCCTTGTTTAACAAAGCAAGTTCTGGGACAGGGCCGGCCTGGGCTGGTGGGGAGCTTTTTTGGAGCTACTTTCTGACACTGCGTATCACGAGAGAAAAACCCTGAGCAAAAATCTCTGAGAAACAGGCAGTCATTGTGGCAGCAAGGAATTCAGACTGAGGGAAACCCATCCATAGCTGTTATTCTTTCTCAGAAGAGGAACAAATACCAAATTAGCACTCAAGAAGCCTGTGGCACATGGGGCTTTATTCCAAGACTGTAGGACCAATCTTGTCAGACTACACTGTACAATTCATGTAAACCATTCTGAGAATCATGCTTTAAAACTAAGCAGACTGAACTTTTGTGTCCCTTCACCACACAATTCTTCAGCAAACAAATTAGCCTATAACAAATGTCCTACAGAATATTATGAAGATAGTTTTTATATCTTTGGGCCAAAGATGAATTACAGTATGTGGTGTTTGTCATTGGGAAATGGAGGGGGGCAGTAGAAACAGCTATCCGCCACTCCATTAGTCAAAATAAATTCCAAACATGTGAAATGTTTAAATGCAACAAAACAAAATTTGAAAATCCTGCAGAAACCATAAGAAATTTTAAACAATAAATAAAGAAGTTTGGAGACCAATATTCCTCTCTAATATACCTATGTCTTTAGTGAACATACTATACGTTACATATGAAATGGATTTATGCTTACAATTATACATAGTCATTCACCATGTCTGAATATTATAATATCTACCTACATCTGTACAAAGCAAATTCTGGCTCAGTGTTGGTCCGGACTGGGAAAGCCATCTCTATTTCTATAGACACAGAGATACTGATATTGATACAAATTTAATTCTCACAAATCTAGGAGGAACATGTTCGGAAATTAGCTGCCCTATCTTTAGAGTCAATATATAATAGTCAAATTATAGTGGTTCATTTTGTCTTACCATATATATGTGTGTGTATGTGTATATATATATAAAACATGTATATAGATTCTCTTTAACTTATGATGGGGTAATGTCCTCATAAACCCATGGTAAAGTGAAAATATTGTAAGGTGAAAATGCATTTAATACATGTAACTTAGTAAACATCATAATTTAGCCTAGCCCACCCTAAACATGCTCAGAACACTTACCTTTAGCCTGCAGTTGAAGAAAGTCTTCTAGTGCAAAGCCTATTTTATAATAAAGTATTAAGTACCTCACGTAATTTTTTGAGTACCTCTATCCAAAAACTGCTGGTAACACAGCATACGGCAGAGTGTCGGTTGATTCTCTTCATAATCACATGACTCACTGGGAGCTACAGCTTGCTACTGCCATCCAGGATGGCAAGACTAGATCATACCATATATTGTTAGCCAGGGTGAAGATTAAAAATCCAAATGTGAAGTATGGATTATACAAATTGTATTGCTTCAACTGAATGCATACTGCACACTCCTAAAGTCAAAAGGTACTAAGTGGAACAACTGTAAGTAGTGGATCATCTGTGTATGTTATCTTAGGAAGTAAAACATTGTTTATACTTGTAGGCATAAATAAATGTTTCAAACAGTTTCACTGATAATTCTGAATATTTTGAGTCAACTTATCATGTCTGATGAGACTGTGAGTATTTTTCACCATATAATACAGCTGATAAAGAACAGATACAAAGACAGCATCAGAGGGCCAATTATGAAAGGACAAGCCATTTACTCGTAAGACACTCTGGCCAGCATACTGCCACTTGTGTAAGACAGTAGATGCCACCGATGTCCGACACTTTTGCTGACACAGCCTCAGTGACTGTGCAGATGCCCTGACATTACCTACCTTGCTGAGTTCCTCTCTTGAGTTTCCAAATGCACAGCTCCATGATGGAATCTGGGACAGAAAAGGGAGAATAATTTCCACTTAGCAAATCTAAGACAGGGTCTACATGAAAGGCAAGATTCCAAATAGCAGGAAAGGATTAGATGCTGAACAGCTGTGACAATGAAAACTGCCCACTACTGCTTACCTTAGTAATACAGGGGCTAAAGGCACTTGAGTCAACAATCTGGGATCAAATATTGGATCAGTATTTGCTAACCATGTGACCTGTTGAAAGGCAAAATCACAAATAAAGGAGAGATGACAGGAAAGAGGGAGGCCAACTTTTTGGAGATGGGGAAAAGGATCAGGGAAAAGGGAGAGGAGAGAGGAAAGGGGACTGAAAATGATTAAAATATGATACATACATGTATCTATTCCCCAAAAGAATGTAAGTATGTATCACAAATATATAGCAATAGAAATCAATATTAAAAAGACAGAATTACAAAAAAATCTAGTTTTGCAGATCTCATTGGCTTTAATTCCAATTCAAAATTAGGCAGCAATGAGACAGAAAATTGTTCAGAATGTCTCACCTCGCCACAGTGCAGGTTATATTTATAGTCAAAAAAAGGAAGTGACATACAGAAACAACCTGATTAGCTGAAGATGACATTTGCCTTATATGATCACGCTTAAGCAGCTTCCATCCCCTGACTGGTTAGAGGTTTAGCCATTATAATTGGTTGAGATTGAATTGCTTCATCATGAAGTTACGGCATAGGTTAGGTTACAATTTGTTTACACAACAAGTTAGGTTACATTTCACTATGCATGGTGGCAAGTTGGGGCCAAACTTTCTCACCCAAATACAGAAACAAGTTTAGGACAAATTTAACAGACCTGACTGTCCTTATTAATAGGTTTCCACCAGAGAATTAAGCACTAAAGCACAAGAGCAATTGTTAATATGTAACACATTGATTTCTTTCCTATGTTCCTAGAGTGGTGCTAGCTATGTACCCCACTTGAGAGAAATGAGAAAATAGTTACTTGAATCTTTTTTCTAAGGCTCAGTTCTCCCACTGACCTCTTTATGAGAGAACCTACAAGCTTAAATAAATCACTTACCTATTTGAAAAAAGGTGTTTGCCAACAATTCCTCAGACAGATGACTCATACCTAGAATACATAAAGAACTCAAAAAAATTAGACAAACCAAATAAAAGACCCAATCAAAAAATGGGCAAGTTGGGGCTGGGGATTTAGCTCAGTGATTAGAGTGCTTGCCTTGCAAGCACAAGGGCCTGAGTTCAATCCCCGGCACCACCAAAAAAAAAAAAAAATGGGCAAGCAAAATGAATAGCTGTTTCATAGAAGAAGGAGTACAAATAGCCAATAAATACTTAAAGAAATGCCCAACATCACTGGCCATTAGAGAAATGCAAATTAAAACAACACTGACATTCTATCTTACTCCTGAAAGAATGGCCATCATCAAGAAATCAAATCATAAAAAGAAGCAACAAGATATATCATGTACAGATACAAATCCCCTATGATGAATGTTATCACTATGTACATCTAAAATGTACCATTAAAATAAAATTTAAAAAAAAAAGAAATAAATTTTTAAAAAAGAAATCAAATAATAACAAATGCTGTAGAGGCTGTAGAGAAAAAAAAAAGAACCCTTCTACGCAGTTTGGAATGTAAACTAATTCAAACATTGTGGAAATCAATATGGAGATTCCTCAGAAAACTGAAACTAAAAATTCCATTTGATGAGTTTGATTCCTGGCACCAAAAAAAAAAAAAATCCATTTTACATTTGACCCAGCTTCTCCCCTTCTAGGTATCTTCTCAAAAGAGTTAAAGACATTGTATTACAGTGATATGGGCATACCCATGTCTATAGTAGCACAATTCATAATAGCTAAATCTTGGAAGCAGCCTATATGTCCATCAACAGATGAATGGATAAAGAAAATGTGGTATTTACACACAGTGGTGTACTACTCTGTTATAAAGAAAGATAAACTTAAGTCATTTGTAGGAAAATGGATGCACCTTGAGACCATAATGTTAAGTGAAATAAAGCAGACACACAAGTTAACATATCACATGGTTTCTCTTATATGAGAAACAGAAAGTATAAATACAGAGCAAAATAAAGGATCAATAGTAAAAAGTTAGGACATAGATCTTTCTCAAAGGAAAAGGGGATAAAGAGACAGAGGGAGAGATAGGGAGGGGGATGAAAAGAGAAATTAAGATGTGTTGTATATAAGTATCAACTCTACACAAAGAACATAAACATTATGTACTGCAAACTGTACCGAAAAAAGAAAAAGGAAGGAGATCAAGAGATGGGTAGAGGTGGGAGGGAAGGAAGAGGGAGGGGATACAAAAAGTAATTAAGACATATTATGTACATGCACCAACTCCACACAAGGAATGTAAACATTATGTACAACACGCAGGTACTAATAAAAAACAAGTAACTTACTTTTCTATATCTGATTTTTTTCTTTAATTTCTAATGTTTGGATAAGGATTGTGCCTTGTTCATAATTTTTAAAGAGAATTCAATGAAACAAAATATGTAAAGTACTTAGAACAGTGCAGGGCACAGTAAGAAATGTCACAGCTATCAATGATATTTATATTTTCCAATTCTGCCTGTAGGTTAGGTGTTCAGTAAGTAGTTAATGGATGAATGAATAGATGAAGATGAAGGGTAATGGTGTGAAGAATAAATGAAGAGAGATAGGAAGCAGAAAGATTATGTGGAACCTGCTAGAATACAAAAACAAAGAAGTAAAGAGGAAGCCAGGCATAGTGGTGGATGCTTTTAGTCTCGGCACTGTGGGAGGCTGAAGCAGGAAGATCACAAGTTTGAGCCCAGCCTGGACAATTTAGTGACTTAGCAAGACCCTGTCTTAAAATAAAAAATAAAAAAGGGCTGGGGATATACTGCAGGGTAAAGGCTCTGAATTCAATCCCCCGTACCTGCCCACTCAAAAAGTAAAGAGGTTTTGAAACAGAGAGACAGTAGTGAAAACAAACAGAGAATAGCAAGTTCCACAGGAGTTGAAATCTGACAGGATATGGAAAGTAGAGATGACTCAGATTTGTGAGTTCAGGTAACTGAGTGAATGAATGGCAGTGTCCTTCAGAGAAAGGGAAAAAATTCCAGGGAAACATGATGAGCTGAGTCTAGGAGATTTGGGTAATTAATATGCATATATTTTTATTGATCCAGCCACCCCTATTACCATTTGGGTAATTATAAGCAATCTGAAAGAGTAGATAATTTATTTGGTAATTACTTTCTTCAACTCCAAAGGATTCTCCAACCAGGTAACACACAACAATTTCATGGAAAGCATGTTTGGTCACTTGATTATATGGTCGCATGTCACAGAGACGACTGTTACTATCTTAGTGATGAGAATTAGGAGGCTACAGGATTTATTGTTAGAATATAGAAGCATAATGTGGAACTAATGGGGAATATACAGCAGAGCCTCAGAAAGAGTATAATCAGGAAAGAAAGCCATTAGGAACCAGCAAGGACTCTGCTTCCGGGTCTTCTTTCTTGGGTTGTCTTCCTTATTTTTTCACTGCATTTCAGCATTTCCCACAGGTTGTGAGATGACCCCTACAAGATAGCAGCTTCCTGCTCAGATCCCTCCAATCCCTTTGGCCTTCTTTTGTTGATCCTCCTTAGCTTTGATATGTTTTCCTTTGGCGAACTACCACCAGGGTCTTGGAATCTTACTTGTTTAGATGTAGCAGAGAGGTAAATGCCTGGGAATTTACATCCCCCAATCTCTAGGGCAGCCCTCTGTCAACCATAATGGTGATGATAATGGATGAATGGTTTCTGTTTTTCCTTTCTTTTGCTTTTTTTGCCATGCCCAGGGCCTCGCGCATGGTAGGCAAGGACCCCAACACTGGGTATGCCCCCAGACCAGCAGAAGGGATGTCAGTGCCTTGTATCCTTACTCTAATCAGGAAAATTCCAAGGCCTAACTTAGACATCGGGGTTCTGCTGTAGGATAAGACTGAGTTAGCCTGCCTTCTGCAGGACTTCTGTTTCCTCCCTCTTCTTGCCCTGTTTCTATCAGGGCCTTGCTGATTTCTCCTGGGAGCACTTACTTAATGATTTTCTGCAATTGTATCCAAATCTCAGGAACTGCTTTAGCGGAACTAAACTGTTATGAGTTCATTTAGGTTACTCAAAACATACGTTGGAAATGAAGTCATTGCAGATATAGTTAAAATGAAATAATTAGGGTGAATCCTAATCCAATATGACTAGAGTCCTTATCAAAGGGAAAAATTTGGACACAGAGACAGACATGCACAGAGAGAAGCCACAAAAGGAGAACACCCTGTATCTTGAGAGATGCTTCCATAAGTCAAGGAATGCTGAGGATTGCCAGCAAACACTATAAGCTGGGAGAAGCAAGGAAGGATGAGAAAGAGCTCAGTAAGAGCTGGGCTTTGATTTTGGACTTCTACTTTCCAGAACTGTGAGAGTGTGAATTTCTGTTGTTTTAAGCCCCTCGGTTTTGGGGGCTTTGTTATGGCAGCCCTAGAAAATTAATGCTCTAAACGACAGCCATGTTCCCAAGTGTTTACATCTCTTCTTTTTAAGAAATCAACACAGATTGACAATAGGTTCTCTTAGCTCCTATTCCACATTCTCAGGGTACAGATTCTGACTAGATCACCCTGGTTCTTCAGCTATACATAGGAGGCCTTCACCTTGTAATGTACATACCAACATCCATGTTGTGATTAAGAAGAAATAATTCCCACAAAAAGGGAAGGTAACCATCTGTCACATGGCTGGAGAAATATCCCCAAAGTGGCCACTAGAAGAAGATTTCTCAGAATGAAGTTTTCTGAAAAAATTATACAGTCCTAATGCCAAACCAGCAGGTATCCGACAAAAGCTGATGGCTATTTTTTCAAATTCAAAAGATGTTCCAAATGTATAGGGTTTCAAAAAAATTGAGATTTGAAGAATCCTCAAAGTTGATTGGTGTTGCCATTTTGATTTCCCGATTTGGCTTCTCAATGGCAACAATACATGATACAGAATAAAGTTAATTTACAGTGAACCAACAAATCTTGCTGTGCAGTGAAACATGAAGTCTGTTTATGTCAAATGTTGTTGCACAGAGATTGAAATTTAATAAACAGAAATCTTACCAGCGTATCTGTGAATTTACTTAGCAGAACAGTATTTTGTCTTCTAAGCCAACTCTACAAAGGAGAACAAAACAAATGAAGTTAAGGTAAGTTTTCTTTTTTCTTAAGACTCAAGCTGGAAGCAGAACATTTTATATGTTGGCTCAGAGGGTGAATTTCCTTTCTACTATCTCAGCAGCAGCCAATTTGAACCTGATTCAAAGTTGACTGTTTTCAAGCCGTTACTAGTATACAGGTATTTATTAATGGACAGGCACTGAGTCTCATTTTTCTTCTACTTCCTCTACTAATCTAGTTAAGAAATGTGATTTTCAGCACCTCTGAACATACATGCATTGAGATAAAGTGTAATTTGCTTTTTCTGATATCCATCCAACCTTTCTTTTTAAATAACACTTATTTTTCTTTTTTTAGGAAAGAGGAATTTCAAAGACAGGGAACCTGGGAACTTGGAGCTGTCTCCCCCTCCCCCTCCTTCTCCTTCTTCTGTGATGGAGATGAAACCCAGGGCTTCCTGAATGCTGGGTAAGTGCTCTACCACTGAGCTACACCTCCAGCCCTTGAAATTTCTTCTTGAGCAGAGGCGGTGGCTTTCTAATATACTGGCTAAACTCTTCACTATCACTGTCAGTTAGTTACCCAGAAGCACAGCTTGTGATGAGGCTTTAGGAGCAAATGATTTATGGAGGGAGTGTTTGCAGGAAAACCTGCTAAGATGGTAGGAGAAACAGGAGAGGAAATGGGAAGAAAGCAAGGGCGTGATTGCACGCCAAGTCCTTACATCAGCTTGATCTTGAGTGATGCTGTTACGGTTTATATCTAAATGGCCCCCTAAAGCCTCAAGTGCTCATAAGCTTTTGAAAGGTGATTGATTCATGGGGGTACTACGGCTAAATGTGACATTAGGAGGTAGAAACTGGTCAGAAGAGGCAGGTCACTGGAGGTGTGACCTGGTAGGGTGTATCTCTCTACCTAGTTTCTTCCTTTGTGCTGTGCTTCCTGGCTGCAATGACAGGAGGAGCTTTCGGCTGCCAGTCCCTCCTGCCATTTACTTCCTGCCTTGGAGTCAGCCAACTATGGACTGAAAACATGAGCCAAAATAAATGTTTCCTCCTTCAAATTGTAGGTGTTATGTATTGTGTCCCAGTGATGAGAAAGTGATTAAGACAGAAGGAAAGTTGGGACAAGGGTCATCTAGGGGCAGGAAAAAGTGAGCGGGGCATGTCAACTGCTAGGCGCTTTCAACTTTTTTTGCTGTCGTGGCAAAGCAGACTCAGGTCTCTAAAGAGAATCACATGTATGTGCTATTAGAAGAAAAATTTAAGAATATATAAAAAACACATATAAACTGGAAAATGTTTTCAGAAAGGGTCAAAGGGATCTAGCGGTATGCTCAATGATGTCTGCATGCCATGAATGCTCTAAGTAATTGCACTGGGATAAAAATCAGTTTTTTGTTGTTCTTTAGCTTCTCTCCAAGCTTAGGCAGCCTGTTTAGCCTTTTGCACTGTAGCCCTTCTTAGTCCAGACTCCTAGATCACAACCTCGCAGCCTGGTCTTCTGTGTCCTCAGTCCCAACTAGTATAGGCTATTTATTTCTCCTTTTTTACTTTGAAATCTGATTGACCTGTGACACAGGCTTAATTGAAGGCAAAACTACATCTTTGATCACTGCCAAAATCATTACTTTACACAATATGTTTTAAGCATCAGGAAAAAAATTTAAGTCTATTTATTACACCCTTCACACCTTCCACTAATGCAAGAAGAAATTCTAATTAATAATAATACATATTTGCATGCCTCCCTCCCTCATGTTTTGGCTCATTGCTGACAAAAATCTGAAGAAAAACAGGATTCTTCTTCTACAGCAACTTTGCCCATGGGCTGCTACAATCAGGAGAATAATCCAGATGGGCTACACACTCTTGTCACTGATCACTGTAGTGTCCAAGTAGAATTCCCATAATTTGGCATGCTGAGCCTAAGCTTCGTCTTCAGCTTCTCTTTTCTTTGTAGGATTTGTACAGGGCGTGCCTGCATCCTGAGGAAGCAGTTAAAGAAAAGTAACTACTTATATGAGAAGTTGATTAGCCTCCAAGGAAAGACTTACCATGAAGAATAATGAGTCACCTGGACAGAGTTCAGCCAAGGACAGTGGATGGTAGCTGAGGAAAAAGGGAAATTATGAAAAAAATAGTCACTCTAGTCCTGACGAGTCCTGCAGTCCAGCTCTAGGGAACTCACACCTGAGCCCAAGGAGGTACGGCATAAGAACACTGATGTGATAAGATATTAACCATATTAGCTCCAGCACCTTTGTCAGTGATGGCAAGCAGCATGGCATTGCTGGCTCGTTCCTTCCAATGATGCTGGGTTCTCCAATTTTTCTGTCACAGTCTATAATCCGCTTATCAAAAGCCATCACTTTCTACCTAGAAAATAAAATACATTGCATTCAGAAAATACCCTTGAAATCTCAATCCAAAATTGAGGGCCGCGAGGCACCGTGACCTCAGGACGCTATTAGAGGAAGCCTCAGTGATTCTGGAGGTGAGGGCCAGGTACAGCCATCCTGCTTAAACCTTGTGAGCAGTGAGCAGCAGCAGGAGCAGCAACCTACTGATGGGCGTGTGCTGCTAGTTACCATCTTGGGAGTCGTTGCTAAAGGGAGAAATCACTGTCTCATTTAACCATCTAAAACAAATGGTTTAAAGGAAAAGAAATACATGAATTTAAAGAGTGATTATATGTCAAACACTTGTGCAAAAATTAATAGGACATACGAGTCTATTAGTCTTACCACCTTTGTTAAAAATAATCAAACAATCCCCATCCCTAACAAGGTTACTTACGCCTCTTGCAGTCAGATTCTCACTTTCCCCTGGCCGTAATTACGGGCCTGTCTATGTGATACAATTTTCCTTATTTTACTTACAGTTTTTTTTTTAACTTGCGTATGGATTCTTACACAATATAGTATATTTTGCCTGGTTCTTACATTTTTTACTTATTTTTGGTTTTTTAAGACAGTCTCATTACATAGTCCAGGCTGGTCCCAAACTTGTAATTCTCCAGCCTTAGCCTACCACGTACTTGGATTCAAGCACGTGTAACCACCTGGCATTGTTTTTGAACCTTTAGATGAATAAAGTCATGTCGTTAATATTTTTGTGACTATCTTCTTAGCTCGATATTGTTTGTGAAACTTGGATATAGCAATTCTCCCCTTCTTTTCACGTCTGAATGGTATTTCTGGGATATAATACAATTTGTATAACCATACTATTGTTGAGGCACAGGTACATTGAGTCAGGTTATTGGTCTTATCAACAGTACTACTTAAACATTCTTACAGTCAGGTATATACATGAAAGAATTCTTGTGGGGACGTTCTTGTGGGTAATAACATACAAATTCAATTTACTTAGAGAATGCCAAATTGTTTCAAGGGTCGTTAAATCAGTTTACATTTCCCACTAGTAGTATTTGGGAATTCCCACTGATCCATGTTATCATCAGTCTAAATTATCAGACTTTCAGTATTTATTAATCTATTGGATATTATAATATTTAATATTTAAATTACATTTCTATGATTACTAATTTGGCTATCAAACATATTCCTGAATGCTTTGATTTGGTGCTACTGTAAAGGACATCTTTATTTAAATTCCATTTCCCTTTTTTTTTTTTTTAATTTTTTGAGACAGGGTCTCACTATGTAGTTTCGGCTGGCCTTGAACTCACTATGTATTCCACGGTGGCCTCAAATTTAAAGCAATCCTCCTGCCTCAGCCTCCCAAATGCTGAAATTACAGGCATGCATCACCCCACCTGGCTCCATTATCCATTTTTAAAAATAAATTTTTTGAAATGTAATTGATATCAATAAGATACATTAATAAAAGGTGCATTTTAAATATAATTTATATCAATAAGGTACAATTCGAGTTGTGACAAATACTGTAATATGTAACTATGCAACCACCACCCCATCAATCTATAAAACATTTCGATCACCCTAGAAACTTTCCTTACGCTCCTTTGCCTACATTCATCTCTAACTTTCATCACTGAGCACCCATTGATCTGTTTTCACCACTAATTTCAGATTTGTTTTGCTTGTTTCAGAATTTCATCTGAATAATACACTGTGGATAGCCAGTCTCCCAGATGACCTAAAATGATCCCTGACTACCAGTGCTCATACGCCTGTGTAGCCCTTTCCCACATTAGGTCAGCATTGGTCTGTGTACTGTTATGTAGCTAACAATATATAGCAGAATTACATTTATGTCATTTCCGGTAAAGTTAGAAAAGACATATCTTGATACCTTTCCCTGTCAATCTCTTGGATCACTTGCTGCGATGGATCACTTGCTCTAAGAGGGAAATTCATGTGGTAAGAAACTGAAAGCTCCAGCTGGTAGCTCTGTGTGTGACTAACCCTGGCAGCTGAGGCTCCACTCTCAGTCATCTCAGATTACTATACTTACAAGTTGGACCTTGGTGGTAACTTCATGGGAGACTCTGAGCCATAACTACCCGGCTAAACCACTCCCAGATTGCTAATGTAGCAAAACTGAGAAAAAAAATATTGTTTGAGCTAAGCATGGTGGTGCATGCCTGTAATCCCAGCACTTGTGAGGCTGAGGCAGGAGGATCAGGAGTTTAAGGCCAGCCTGGGCTACACGTCACTTGAGGCCAGCCTTAGCTATATATTGAGACACTTTCTCAAAAAATACAGATATACTGTATGTTGTCTTAAGCCACTGAGTTTTGCAGTAATATTACGAGGCAATAGATATCTAAAAATGGTACTTCTCTGTGTTTAGCTCCTTTACCTCAACATAATGTTTTTAAGATTTGTCAATATTTTTGCACATATGGGTAGATTGGGCTTTTTATTCTTGAGTGATATTCCACTATATGACTATAATAATATTCATTATCTAAATATTATTGCTGATAATTTGGTTCAGAATACTCTACTTAAAACGATGGCAACTGAATCTATTGACTATTTTAAGCCAAAAGAATTTGCGAAATAGAATGTGCAAGGATTTTTTTACCTTTCTCTGAAGCAGGTCCTAAAAACCTCTTGTGAAAAGAATGCTCTGGGGAAAATCAGAATATGTTACCCTAAAGTATGAAAGACTTTTTAGGTGAAGACAAGAAGCAGTAAATACAGGAGAGCTTTCTGTTTTCCCTCTATTTGCTTCAAAGCATGACAGACTTACAAAGACAAAAGGTTATCTTGCCTGCTTCACTATCAGGGAGAACAAAAGTTAATCACTGAATACAGCTGTAAATGCACACTGACCTGGAGATGGCAATGGAGGAATCCACATAAACAAGCTTTACTAACTTCTCTCATTTATTTGCAATCTCCCATGTTGCTGTAACTAAAGACCCACTCTTTCCTTTGTCTTGTCACCTCTCTAAAAATTATCATTCTTTATTGAAGATGCCACCCAAGCTGGAATTCAAAGCCATCTCTATGAGAACTACTCCCAGGATGTCTCATACACATGTGAATAAACTTCTGTTTTTCTCTTCTTAATCCGTCTTTTGTAACAGGAATCCACATGAACTAAGAACTGTCTTTTGTAACAGGAATCCACACGAACTAAGAACCGATGGGGCTATTTTTCCCCCTCACCTCCCTATCCCTAGGAGGAAAGGAGCATCCTTATCTCTGAAGACAAAGAGGCACAGAGAGGGATCAGAAGGAATAGGACTTGCTCATTTTCCCCCAGTTTACTGCCTTTAACTCTTACTTTCTTTGTCCTCTCATATTTCTCATTTACTCTCCTCTTTTCATCAAACCTAGTGTAAAAACACCTAGGTTTAACAGCTTTTTTTCAGTCTTTATTTCCTTATTAGGGTTCCCACATCATGTAAAATTTATATTAAATAGATTTCTATGCTTTTTTCTTATTAGTCTGTCTTTCGTTACAGGAGACCCAGCCAAGAACTCAGAGGAGTAGAAGGAATATTTTCCTTTCCTACAGTGGTATGTAGAAATATGCTATTTTATATATATTTGTATCTTTTATATATATTTGCAGCCTTTCCATATTCTTGGTCAATTATAATAATTTAGCTGTATGTTCTTGATTTTCTAAATCCACACTGTATCATTTGTGGAAAATTATAGTATGATTTTTCCTTTTCTAGATCAACGGCTTTTATTTCTTTTTCTTCCTCTACCTCAATATCCACGGCACCTAGTACAATATAGGATGTAAGTAATAATAATAGATATCCTTATCTTATTCTTTTTTTTCTTTTAGTATATGTGCTGCCAAAGCAAACGCCTTATCTTGCTCTTGATCCCAAGGAAAAAGTTGGAACAATTCACCATTAAGTGTGATGACTGCTTTATGTTTGCTCTTGTTCAGTTGAGAGTATTGTTGAATTTCATTAAGTGTTTTGTCTTTCTGAATCCATTGAAATGATTACATATACAATATATACCTTTGTGTATGTATACATATCATTTATTAATATGGTAGATTATGTAAATTGATTTTTCTAATGTTTTAGCATCCTTGCCTTCCTGGGATACTGTGAATATAACATTATCATTTTTTTGAAATTTTGCTGTATTAAGTTTAATATTTTGCTTAGCATATTTGCATCTATATTCATAAGTGATATCTATTGCTTTTATTGTTTGCAAATGATTTTGGATTATAGTTATACTAGTATTAGAGATCAAAAAATGCTACCCCAAAGTATGGTGCTTTGGTATGCTGCATACTTTACACTGAAGGACCTCAGAACCAGAGTCTCTTTCTGATCTACCCTTATTCCTTTTTCTCTGCTTCCTTCTATCTTCCCCCCAAGGCAGGCCATAGAAATTAAAAAGCTTTCTTTCTTAAGATGGGTCACAAAAACCAGCACTTCTCTCTGCTAAAGCCAGCTATAAAATCTGGAATTATTACTCTAACCTTTCTCCTGGCTTCCTGTGAAAAAGCTGGCCTTAAGAAATCTTGTCATTTATTTTGTCTGCTATATCTTGAGATGCTCATTCCAGAGAGGTTCAGTACTACACCCAAGAGGAAGGAATACTGCACAGAGAGGCCAAGAAGAATCCAAACAGTTAGGCTTTGGTGGGATTCCCCTCTCAGTCTGTTATCACTAGGCCATGGCTTGTTTTGTCCAATCTCAATTCTACAAAACTGTCCAATCTTTATTGAGTATAAGCATAAAAATGAACACTTTTCCCTGGCTTTTTGGATCTTCATTTCCAAAAGTTCCTGTGTCACAAAAAAATTGGATTAAATAAACCTGTTATGCTTTTCTCTTGTTAGCCTGTCTTAATAGGAGTGTTA
This sequence comes from Hystrix cristata, assembly GCA_004026905.1. NCBI lineage: Eukaryota > Metazoa > Chordata > Mammalia > Rodentia > Hystricidae > Hystrix > Hystrix cristata. The sequence goes on along the minus strand of PVJO010012091.1, from coordinate 38,566 downwards.
GCAGTGACTTTTATAGTGGGAATGAAGGAGATCATACCTTTCCACCCCTACATGAGCCTCAAAAATAACTTGGAGTATACTCTCCCATTTCCTGATTTGGGTACACTTGTATCAGAGGAAAATTATTTTTTCTTTGACTATTTGCTAGAAATCCCTATTAAAAACTCTTACACCTGCCTTTTTCAATTTTTTTTTATTTTATAAGCATATTTTCAGTACATGATGTTTAAATCCATCTCAGAAGTAGGTAATATGTAACTCATGCATCTTGATTCTTTTTATTCCCCTTCCTCTCCCCACCCACCTCCATCCCTCCATCTCTAGACTTCATTTTCCCTTTTTCATTATTATTGTTATTAATTGTTAGTTACTTCCTGCAAAATACAATGATTACATTCATTCTAGATAGTTGGCACATGATGCATCTAAACTCTCTTTAGGTCCACCTTCACCCTCTGTCTCTTGGTCTCCTTCCCATTTGCAAAAAACCTATGTCATTGTTTCCTTTTGTCAGTCTCTTGTTTTGCTCATTATTTGTGCTTTAGGTTACTCAAATGAGAGAAACCATGTGGTATTTAAGCTTGTGCATCTGATTTCTTTCACTTAACATTATGTTTTTAAGGTGTATCCATTTTTCCTATAAATGTCTCCATTTTATCTTGCTTTATGGCCTAGTAGTACACCATTATGTATAAATACCACATTTTCTTTATTCATTCATCTCTTGATGGACATATAGAGTACTTCCAAGACTTACCTATTATGAATTGTTCCAACTATAAACATTGGTATGCATGCATCACTGTAATATGATGTCTTTAGCTCTTTGGGGAAGATACCTAGAAGAATATCTGGGTCAAATGGAATTTCTATTTTGAGCTTTTTGAGAAACAGTCATACTGATTTCCATAATGGTTGCCCTAGTTTACATTCCCATCAAGAATTTGGAATGGTTCCTTTTTTACAGCAGCCATACCAGCATTTGGTATTATTTGATTTCTTGATGACTGCTGTTCTTTCTGGAGTAAGATGAAATCTTAGTGTTGGTTTAATTTGCATTACTCTAATGACCAAAGATATTGAACATATTTACATGTTTATTGGCATTGGCACTTCTTCTCAGCAATGTTTACTCACTTCCCTTGCCATTTTCTGATTGGGCCTCTCATTTTAGAAGGTCTAATGTTTTTGAGCTCTTTATATAGTCTAGATACTAGTCCTCTGTCCAATGAATAGTTGGCAAAAATTATTTCCATTCTGTAGGTTGTCTCTTCATTCTGTTGTTTCCTTTGATGTGCCTTTTAATTTGATATGACCCTGTTTATTGACTCTTGTTATTTCTTGTGTAACTGAAGTTTCGCTCTGAAAGTCCTTACCTTTTGTCTATCGATATGCCTTCAAGAGTTTTACCTACTTTATCTTGCAGGAAGTTAAGTGTTTCTGTTTTAATATATAGGTCTTTGTTCCATTTTGATTTTAGTTTGGTACATCATGAGATACAGGTCCAGCTTCAATCTTCTGCGTATGGATAGCCAGTTTTCCTAGCACCATTTGCTAATGCAAATCGCTGAATGTGTTCGGGGTTCATTCTGCATCCTCTATTCTTTTCCACTGATCCACAGGTCTGTTTTAGTGCCAATAACATGACACTTTTATCATTGTAGCTTTATAGCATAACTTGAAATCAGGTATTGTGATGTCTCCTGCTTTGCTCTTGTTGCCCAGGATTGCTTTCAATATTCTGGGTCTCTTCTGGTTTCATGTGAATTTTAGGACTGTTTTCTCTAGTTCTCTGGGGAATGCTGAGTATATTTGGATCGGAATTGCACTAAATCTATATATCAGTATTGGAAGTATAGCCATTTTGACAATACTGGTTCTGCCTGTCCAGGAACAGGGGATATCTTTCCATTTGCTGAAATGCCCTTCCATTTCCTTTTTCAGAGTTCTGTAGTTTTTATTGTGGAGGTTTGTTATTTCCTTGGTTAGATTAATTCCTATGTATTCAATTTTTCTTGATGCTATTGTAAATAGTACTATTTTCCAAATTTCTTTCTTAGTGAGTTCTTTATTGGTATAGAGGAACGCTATTCATTTCTGTGTGTTGATTTTGTATCCTGCTACATTGTTGAATTTGGTTATTGATTCTAGGAGTCTTTTGATGAAATTTTTTGGGTCTTCTATGCAGAGGATCATGTCATCTGCAAATAATAATTTGACTTTTTCCTTTCCTATAATATCCCTTTTATTTATTTATTTATTTTTTCCTGCCTAGTTGATCTGGTTAATGTTCCAAGTACTGCTTTGAACAGAAGAGGTGATGGCAGGCATCCTTGTCATGTTCCTGATTTTGTAGGGAAAGCTTCCAGTTTTTTCCACATTTAATATGATGCTGGCCATTAGTTTGTCATAAAAAGTCTTTATCAGATTCAGGTAAGGTCCTTCTGTACCTATTTTCCTCAGGTTTTTTACCATGAATGTATGTTGAATTTTGTCCAAGCTTTTTTTGCACCTATTGATATGATCATATGGTTTTTGTCCTTGCTGCTGTTTATTTGGTAAATTACAATTATTGATTTGCATATGTTGAACAATCCTTGCCATGCAGGAATGAAACCTACTTGGTCATGACATATGATCCTTTTTAAGATTTGAGGCATTCTATTTGGCAATACCTTATTGAGGATTTTTGCATTCTATCTTCATTGAGGACATTGACCTGTAGTTTTCTTCTTTCAGTTGGGTCTTTGTCTGGTTTTGAGGTCAGAGTGATGCTGCCTTCCAGAAATGAATTTGGAGGCATGCCTCCTCTTTCAATTGCATTTCATTGAAGAGTTTGAGGAGTGTTGGTGTTAAAACATCCTTAAATATCTTGTAGATTTCAGCAGTAAATCCATCGGGTCCTGAGTTTTTCTTAGTTGGCAGGCTTTTCATTATTGCCTCAATTTCACAGCTTCTTATTGGATTATTCAGAATCTTTATGTATTTTTTTTTAGTTTTAGTCAATCATATGAGTCTAGGAATCCATCCATTTCTTCAAGGTTTTTAATGTGTTGGAAATCAATTTTTCATAGTAATTACTATCTTCTGAATTTCAATGGTGTCTATTGTAATTTCTATTTTTTTTCATCTCTAATTGCATTAATGTGTGTTGTTTCTCTCTTTTGGTAAGTTTGCTGTTACGGCTTGTGTCTAGATGTTCCTCCAAAGTCTCATGCTTTGGGGAAAAGGGGATTGTTGTGACTTGTGTCTAGATGTCTCCCCAAACCCCCATGCAGCCATATGTGGGGCTTTTCAGAAGTGGGTGAATCTGAAGTGTGTGATGCTGGGATCAAGCATGTGTGATTACTAAATTAGTCCACTGATTGGTTTGAAGTGTATGATGGGAAGGCCCTCCCTGGTTGTGAGTGGTAAGGGTGGGTACCCTGGATAAAATATAAGGGACAGAAAGAAGGCTGCTGCCTTTGCTTATTGCTGCTGCTTCTTTGCTACTTTTCTGTCTTCTACCCACCATGAACTATTTCTCCTATGCCATGCCACTTTGCCTTGGAGTCAGTCAACTATGAACTGAAACCTCTATAAACTGTGAGCTAAATAAACCTTTCCTCCTTTAAATTTGTTTGTTGGGAATTTTGTCTCAGCAATGAGAAAGTCAGATATTTGGCTGAGGCTTTATGTATTTTGTTTATTCTTTAAAAAAAACAGCCCTTTAATTCACTGACTTTTTGCACTGTCATTTACTCTTAATTTCATTAATTTCTGCTCTGATATTTATGATTTTCCTCCTTAAATTTGGATGGCACTTGGATTGTTGTTTTTCAGATATCATGAGGTTCATTATTACATTATTAGTTTGAGTTCACTCTGTTTTTCTAGTGTGACCATGCAGTTATGTCCCCTAGGTTCTGGTGTGTTGTACTGGGATTGCTGTTTGATTACAGAAATTGTTTAATTTTTTTCCCTGATTTCTTCTGGGTATTCAGGACTGTGTTAAGAAGTTTCCAGGTATTTATAAGTTTTCTATGTTTTCTGCTGTGATTTTTCTAGTTTCAATGCCCAATGATTTGATAGTAAACATGGGGTGATTCCAATTCTTTTGCATTTATTCAAGCAGGCTTTGTTAACTAGTATGTGGTCTATTTTTGAGAAAGTTCCATGTGCTTTTGAGAATAATGTGAATTCTGTTGTAGGGTAGAGCACTCTGTAGGTAACTATTAAGTCCATTTTTTCAAGGATGTGGTTCAACTCTGATATTTATTTGTTGATTTTTTGTTTAGCTGATCTGTTCTTTTGTGAAAGTGGGGTATTCAGATCACCACTATGATTGTGTTGGTGTTTATATGATCTTTTACACCCAACAGTATTTGATTTATGAAGGTGGGTGCTTCAGGATTTGGTCCATATCTATTTACAAATGTTATCTCTTCCTGTTATATTGCTCCTTTAACTAGTATGCAATGACCTTCCTTGCCTGTTCTGATCAGTTTTAGCTTGAAGTTTCCTTTTTCTCAGCGTAAAATTGCTACCCCCGTTCGCTTTGAGTTTCCTGGTATATGAAATGTTGTTTTTTATTCTTTGATTTTCATTCTATGACTATCTTTTTGATTAGACGGATTTCTTGAGTATAACAGACTGTTGGGTTTCTGTTGCAGAGTACACCAATCAGTATCTTCTAATTCAGAAGTTGAGGCCATTAACGTTGAGAGTTATTATTGAAAGGTGTTTATTTATTCCTGACATTGGATTCTTTTTCTGTTGATGACTCATTTGTTTTTCTGTTTGTTTGTTTATCTACTTCTCTTGCTTGATGTATTCTTTCCACTTGAATTTTTGCCTGTGTTGGCTTCACTATCTCTGTCTCGGATATTCTTGAGTATTTTCTGGAGTGCTGGTTTGGTGTTTACGTATCTCTTAAATTGTCCTTTTTCGTGGACATCTACTTTGAAGGAAAATTTTGCTTGATATGATAATCTGGGTTGGAAGTTGTTTGGTTTAAGGGCTTAAAACACTTTACTCCAGGCTTCCTAGTCTTTAAAGTTTGTGATGAGAAGTCTGCTGTAATCCTAATATGTTTACCTTTATACATGATTTTTTTCTTTTCTCTGCTTTTAAGATTGCTTTTAAGATTCTGTTTTTGTTGTTTTGTTGTTGTACATGTGGAATTTTAACTAAGATGTGTTGTGGGAGCTTCTTTTCTCATTGTAATTGGTTGGTGTTCTGTAAGCCTCACTTAACAGTATGTCAAAATCTTTCTGTATACTTCGAAAGTTTTCTGTTATGATTTCTCTGTACAAATGTTTTATCCCATGTGTGTTGTCTTTTAGTTTCTAACTCCAATTAGCCTTATATTGGTTTCCCTAGCATCATTTAGTAACTACTGGGTGATTCTTTTCTTGTTCTCTTATCATTTTTAAGGCTTCTCTGAGTAATTTGTCATAATTTGCTATTTTGTCTTTGATTTCAGCAGTACTAGATTCACATTTGTCATTTCTGCAATTGATAAATTCTATATAATTTTTTACTTCCAGTATTTCTGTCTGATACCTTTCCTTGGAGTTAATATCTCTGGTAAATTTGTCATGCATGTTTAAACTATTTTGGTCAGCTCTTCCAGTTTTTTATTTGTTTCTCCCATATCCACACTGGTCATTTTGTATGATAATTCCACAAACTTTTGGGTCATGTCCTCTTTGAACTTGCTAAGTTTCTTTACCTCTTCTGCAGTCAACTCATAAAGCTCTACCACCTGCTGTCTGCTTTCCTATCAGCACCCCCTAGATCTGCCTTGTGAGAGCTGGAGACCTTGGGGAACTTTTGTTCCCTTGTTTTCCTATGTTCTTTTGTGTGTGTATGTGTGTGTGTGTGTGTGTGTGTGTATGTGTGTGTGTGTGTGTGTATTTGGTGCTGAGAGTTGAAGTCAAGTAGAGTGAGAAGAGGTTGTAGTTGATATCAAGATATTTTTAGTTAAATTCTGTCTTCCAGTGATGTTTGTGGCTTTATTTGTTCAGAGATAATGTTCACTGCTTCAGCTATTTAAATTATTTGGACCTTGTCACTGTCTGGTGAAGAGAGAATTACTACCTGTTATAACAGTATCAACTGGTCTAATTATACATCACTTGCATGTGTTAAACCTTGCATTTACACCTTTACCCTTTATCAATATCCCTTACAGGCTGTACTATATCACTATTAGCAGTTCATCTATGATGTGGAAAGAGAAGAGAAGGGAAGAGATGGAGGGATGGTTATAAGAGGACTGTAAGTCTGTAGGAGGAGAGCTAGATAGAAGAAATAAAGATGGGTAAAAAAGACAGTGAATCAGATTCTATTGGAGACCTATTATAGTTGAAGTGAAGGGTTAGTGTTGAGGGTTTTAAGAAGATATTTGTGGGGGTGTAGGTGAGTCGTATGTGGAGTGAGGTGTAATTTGGCACTGGGGCAAGTTGCAAGGATGTCAAAACCTGTTGATATATTTGAACACCCAAAAAGTAGAGAAGAGGCAAGGGAAAACAAAGGGCCAGATAAGATAAGGAAGAGCAAAAAGAATAGAATAGGGCAGAAAGTTAATACAAGAGAAGATGGGAATAACAGAGGGAAGGCATAATATAGGGAAGAAATTTTGAAAAGAATTTAAAAACTGAAAGAGACAAGTAAAAAATAAGAACATAGTATTGCTACAGAAACTAGACTTGAAGTAAAGAAATAGGGAAAAGAGAAGAGAAAGAGAAAACAAACAGCTAAATCAAAGCAAAATAGGAAAGAAGAAAGAAAGAAAAGTAACAAAAAATCCAGCAGAACCAAGATCAAACACTCCAACAAGAGAATGTATATGCCATTCCCACATGACCCCTATGCCATAATGCCCAAGTATTCGCTCAATCCCTTTCTTGTCTTAGTTACAATCTGATAACAGACAGTCATATCAGTTTCTCCCTTTTACCTTGCACTCTGATTCCAAACTGAGTCAACTCTCTCAAGATTTCACCCTTCCGGTGAGAGGCAGAATCTGACGAGGTCCTGGGATTGGCTTAGGGGCTCTTTCCCCAAAATGGGGCAGCAAATTCATTTGCTTATTTATCCTCTCTTTGCCTGGAATGGGGGGAAAGGAGCCTTCCCTTGGCCGCATTGAGCAGAGAAGATGCCACAGATATGTCGTGCTCCCCAGTGTATGGAGAAGAGGTGGTGAGGAGAAGGGGCTGGTATACATCCCAGGAGTCTAGTCTCTGCAGTACTTGTTTATTCCTTCAGGCTACTTTGGACACTCTCAAAATGGCTGCTCCCTGGAGGAGTGACTGTGGGGGTGGTCCCAACCAACAATGGAGGCACTGCTTCTCTTTTTCAACTTTCCAGATATTTGGGCTAATTTACATGCATCATCTTTCAGATTAATTTTATATTTCAGGGTATAAGTCCCTCCCCTGCTTCAGAGTACCTGTTTTCAGCAAATGTTCTCTGAGTATCTCTGACACAACTCTTCTTCTAGTCAGCCATATTGGATCTCCTCTTTTCAAATTTTCAATCACTGATAATTACTCTTATGGTCTCAGGAAATTTCACATTTTCTAGCTTCTCTGGAATGAATTTTAGAAACTTTTCAGGCCATCAACAAACAGTCCAGTTCTCTTTCCTCCAGACATCTAATAGAATTGTCTTATTCCAGTGTCTTTGAAATTAGGTACACTGCTGTACCTTGCCTGGGATCAAGGAAGTGTGAATAGAAGAAGTGTCATTCAGTTAGCAACATTCAACACCCAGTGTAATACTGTAGTGCTTTTCTTCCCTCTGCCGAACACCTGGAAAAAACAGAGTCTTGCTTAGCCCCAGACTCCAACTATGATGGACAGAGGGCACTGCCAAGTTCACAGTTATGTGTTAAGAGCAGGAAGTAAACTTCTGTTGTGTAAATTTCTGAGATCTGAAATTGTTTATAACCTGAACATATAACATTATAACCTAACCTAAACTGGCTGACTCTGTATCATACTTTCCGAGAAATTTGTTTATTTTATCTAGATTTACAAATTTTTGTTGTAAAATTATTCATGAGATTCTCTTTTAGTCACTTACGAGTGCAATTACTTAAATACAGGATGACCAAAAATTGCATTTTTTAACTTTGATAAGATAATATAACAGGAAATATAAAAATAACAATTTTATCAAATTTATTCAATATAAGAATCAACTTGTTGAAATCCCTGAGCAACACTTGGGATAGTCAGTACATAAACAAATGCACTGCCTGGGTAATACTCAGGATAAACTGTTAAGTGGTTAATTGTGCATATGGTATGTAGTAATACTTTTTACTTCCTGGTTACATTAGTCAGCTTTCCTGTTGCTGGGACATAGTATTTGACACCTGCACTTTAAAAGAGGAGAGGTTTAAAATAGCCTGTGATTTCAGAGGATTCAGTACATGGTTAGCGTGCTCCAAGGCAATAAAACCATGGTGGAAGTGTGCGAAGGAGAAAAACTCCTTAATTCATGAAAGCTAGGAAGCAGATTGGAGGAGCAGCGCCAAAGAGAAATGGCTAGGGAACATACATAGTACCCAAAGTCACACCTCCAGGATACATCTAGACACACCCAGAAATGTGCCTTGCTAACCCCTTGGGCACTTATTAAACCAATCAAGTTGATGCAATTATAATAATTATCATAAGTGTAGTACCTGTGCTTTTTCCTATTTTTCCCTTTTTTTTCTTCTCTAGTGTTGAAACCTTCTCAAATTTATCAATTTCTTCAAAGAACCAATTTCTTTTACTGAACTTCTTTATTTTGTAGTTGTTTCCTATATCACTTAATTTCTGCTGTTTGTCATTTCTCACTTCTAGTTTCTTTAGGTTATTATGTTCCTTCTTACCGACTTCCTGAGATCATCATTTCAATCTTTAATATTTTTCTTTCCTCGTTTGTCTTTCAATGCTACATATTTTTTTTTCTAAGTACACATCACAGTTGTCTGTATCAGGGCTTCATCCTCATTTAGCTCAACACATTTAATTTTTCTATGCTAATTTCTTCTTTGTTTTAGATGTCTCTAATAAATTGCATGTGTTAAGGTTTTTATTCTGTTTTGTCATCTGTATTTTAACTAAAGCATTTATTTACCTTTATTTTAATTTGCGACATACTGGGTATTCCTATTTTTTGCTACCTATTCATCTCAACATTTTGGCTTTCTTTGGATTGATTAATATTTGTCAATTCACTATTTTTATCTTAATTGTTTTACAACCCATACTTTTTATTTTCTTTATTGGTTATACTAAAAGTTTCATCATGTGTACTGAACATAAAAGTCTGAATCCATTTATCTTCTTCTTGATGATATGTTTTAATTCCATTTATATTCCTGGTTCTTGGTTTCCCTGTTTTTAAGTCTACCTTATTTTATTCCAATTGACCTTACTATTACTGTTCTATACAGTCAATATTTATTCATATTTAGCCAGGTTGTTTGCTTGTTCCTTATTCCTTCTTATATCTCAGACCCTCCATCTTGGTAAATTTTTCCTAATTCTAGAGTATACCCTTTAGAATTTTCATTAGTGAGAGGTTGTTTACTGGCAAATTCATTCCCTCTCTCTCTTTCTCTCTCGCTCTCTCTCATTAAAAATAAATTTGTTTACATTTCCTAGACTGTTGAAATATGTTTTCACTTGTTATAGAATACTGCTTTAGCAATTATTTTATTTCATCACTTGTAAATGTAATTTTCCTGTTTCTTCCTTGCACAAGTCTGCTCTTAAAAAGTCACTAACAATCTAATTGATGTTTTTTAACATAATCTTTCTCCTTCCCACCAACTTCACTTCCCACCCCAGCTACATTTAAAATTCTGTGTTTGGTATTTTGCAGATTCACAGTGCTCTAAGTCTGTATTTCTTTTTTATATATCTTTTTAAAATAATTTTAGGGTCCTTTGATATGTAGATTATTGAATTCAAATCATTCGGGAAAATTAACAGTCTTTAACTTATCAAAAATAGATTCTGGGGCTGGGGATTTAGCTCAGTGGTTGGAGTGCTTGCCTTGCAAGCACAAGGCCCTGAGTTCGGTCCTCAGCACCAAAAAAAAAAAAAAAAAAAAAAAAAAAAAAAAAAAAAAACCAAACAAACAAATAAAAGATTCTGAATTAGCATCTCTCCTCTAATTCTTGAATTTTGCTAAGAAATACTTCTTTATGGGGGAGTACCCATTTTCATGGTTTATATCTGGATGTCTCCCCACAGCCTCGAGGCAAGGCTTTTGGAAGGTGATTGGATTATGGGAGCATGATTGCTGACTTTGTGAGTGTGACCTGGAAGGGTATATCTCCCTTCATGGCTCCTCTCTTGATTCTCTCTACTTCTTAGCTACCATGATATGAACAGCATTCCTCCAATCCAGACCCTTCCACTGACCATGCAAAGACAAACTTCTAAACCATGAGCCAAAATAGACCTCTCTTCTCTTAAATTCTGGGTGTCAGGTACAATGTCTTAGCAACAAGAAAGATGACTAACTACTGGAGATTAAACCCAGGGCCTTTGCTTTGAGCTATACCTCCAGCTTCTGTTTGTTTGTTTAGATAGGGTCTTGCTTCTGCTTCAACTTCCCAGAGTGCTGGGATTACAGGTGTACACCACCATGCCTGGTCAGAATTTTTTCTTGATTCATCTTATGTGTCTACTATCTCTCTTTTATTCTCCATTTCTTTTTTGTGCTGCATCTGGAAATATTTATTTTGACCATTTCACATTTATCTACCATTTCACTAATTCTATCTTCATCTATGTTTAATTAGCTACTAAATCCACCCAATTTAGCTTTTAATTTCACTTACTGTATTTTTATTTTCAGAATCTATTAGGTTCTTTTACAAATATGCTTGGACTTTGTTTTGTAGCTTTCTGTGTCCTGTGACTAGTTTTCAAGCTTGTCTTTGATTAAACATCCTCTATGTATTATATTTGCATTTGTTTCTGATAATTCCACTATCTGAAGTCCTGGGAAAGGACATAATTTTCTGTGATTTATTTGTTTCTACTGACTCTTATTCATCGTTACTTGCTTTTGCATTTGTGTATTTAGCATATATTTATTTATTTGCTACAAACTGCCCAATTTTCAGAAAAATTTTCACATAAGCTCTTTGGCATCCAGCATGAACATGAATTATTGCTGAAATGATCTGTATCTACTTCTACTTAGTACTTGCAGGGCATTATCAGCTCTCAACAACTTCAAGGCTTCAAGAACTTTTGACTACCTAGTCAATGTAGGTTGCAAAACACAAAAGATTTGACTTGTAGTCAAAACTTTTGAAGGATATCTTTCAAACTTACTTCATCAGTGCCAATTCTCTGGAAGAAGGGACTGGGGAAGACTTACTTCTGGTTCAGCCTTTATTGATAGTGTAATGGTATAGCTTTTTCAGACCATCAGTTCACAGGATAGATGTTTCTAACTTTCTTATCATACAATTTTTTTTTCCAGTACTGGGGATTGGATCCAAGGTCTTCACACTGAGATGCATTCCCAGCTTTTTTTTTTTTTTTTAATAGTATTTCAGAGTCACTAAATTGCCCAGACTAGTCTTGAATTTTCATTCCTCCTGCCTCAGCCTCTCAGAGTGCTGGGATTATAGGTGTGTTCCACCAGTCTCAGGTCTTATTATACTTTTATATACTTTGGAAGATCCTCGGCTCTATTTTCCGACCTCTAGCCCAAGCAGAATATACAGCGATACCTCAGCTGTCAAACTCAATTCATTCTAAATTTGTGTTCAAACACTGAAAAGTTTGAGAAAACATATTTTCCCATAAAAAACAATGGAAAACCAAATAATTGGTTCTGAGGCCCCAAAATTACACCTATAAATTCATTTTTCCAGGACTTTAACAAATTTTGCAGTGATTTCTTTCTTTAATTCTATTGTGGTTCTCAGTTTTCCTCTTAGCTTTACCATTGATATCACTATCTATCTTTGGAGTCATGATTATGATATTTTATCTAAATAAACGACATTTTAAAAAGTACAATGACAATGTTTTAACATACTAACACAAGCACTGTATGTCGTCTGGGTGAGAGTAGCACCTAGACAAAAGCGCCACCCCTTGTGTCTGCGCCAAAACACATATGACTCATTCTCAGTCTGTAGAGGTTTTCTCAAATTGGATTTTGGGATTGACTATCAAGCAAAATTACAAACAACAAGCAGATTTTTTTGAACTCTGCTGTTCGAGCACTGAGAAGTTCAAGTTTGAAGCCATTAGAGGAGGCATCACTGTAGTCTGCCAGTGCCCTCAGGGCAACAGTACTTGAAAGTTCTCTTTCCTCTTTGGCTTTCTCTCACTTGGATTTTGGTTTGACAATTTTCTACTTGTCATTTCTTAAATATATTTAAGGATTTTTCAACTGTTAGACTTTAACATTATTTTCAGTGGGAGGGTGAGTCTAAATTCTTAACCTGTTTATTACCCCAAACTCCTGTTTATTCCCAGGAGGGCTTGGCCTGAGAACTCAGCTTGGGAGATTTGTTATGATGATTATTTTTGACAAATTTTCTAAGTATAACTTTGAAGCTTATTTTCTTCTTACTATTTGGGAGGTAGGGTAGTAGTTAGGTGTCTGGCTAATGATTTGTTTGTAATGATAGCGTTAAAGCTCAGAACATTATACCCCAAAGTATGGTGCCTTAGCATGGTAAGTATTTTGAACTGATGGAGATTGGGAAGTCCACAGAAGTAGGAAGGTCTCTTGACCTCCCCTACCCTGCCAAAAACAGATCATAGAAACTAGAAGTCCTCTCCCCCAAAGCAAGCCATAAAATCTATGAAGTGCACTCTTTGACCTCTTTCCTTTTCCCCTAAAGGCTCTTGTGTTACCCTGTCCTGTACATGGGTAAAAGGGAAGGGACGTGTAGAAACACAGAAGAGAATCTGAGCAAATAGGTTTGCTGAATTCTCCCCAGTTTATTGCCTTAGATCAGACCCCTTTTTTTCATAGTAGTTCTACATGACTGCTCCATTCTTCATCAAAACACACAGTTAATTTAACAGCATAAAAATATATAGTTTTCCTGGGTCTTCATTTATAGAGGATCCCAGGCATGCCCAATTTTTATTAGATAAATTTATTATGCTTTTTTCTTGTTAATCTGTCTTTTGTTATAGGGGTGTCAGCCATGAATCCAGCAATGGGTAAAGAAAAAGATACTACTTTTCTTTCCCTACAATAGTGATATATCTGTACAACATTTGTCCTAGAGAAACACAGTTCTGTTGGTGATTTTCATGCTGATGAAATTTATTGAAATGGAACATTTCATATTAGGGTTATGTGTGCTTTTCAATTTAATAATGTAGAAATGGGTTATAAGTATTTTAAGAGCAGGGACCAGGACTATTTTGTTATTTGATTTCCCACAGTGCTACCACAGACTGCAAACTCAATAGGCATTTCTTAAATAAGTAAATTAATGAAATCAGCGAAGTATTCCATCACGCATTTTCTGCAACCTCCACCAGCTACCATTAAAGTTTTATCTTTCCTGTGGAGGTAAAAAATTTTTTTAAATCTGTCTTTAAAAATGCTACTGTCTTCTAATGTAACCAAAGCGTTATTTGGCAGATAAAGGAAGAGACTAAGCAGTTAAACTCCTCAGGAGAGCAGAGTAAAGACCAGAGGCCTTCTAGGTGTTCTCTGAAATTCTAATTAGCCAGGCAACTCCTGCAGGGAGATCTGCCTGCTGAAATGTGAGTTACATGTTCCTTCCTCCTTTGACTATGTACATGAAAAGCATGAAGCTAGGAGGGGAAGTGTAGTTTTAGGAAATGTGCTACATCAATGTCTCTTCTGTGATGAGCCACACAGATACATATTATCTTTACTATCTATACTATTTATACAAATTACATTCATTCAGCAAATGAACAGCAGGGAGTTGGCATCACTGGGAAGATGTACATGAATTAACTGCCTCCTAAAGGTCCCAATTGATCTCATAGGAGGGATGAGCTCCATCCATGCCAAAAATCAAAGTAGTGAGGTTCAGAGATAGGAAAGATTTCCTGCTTTGGAGTGAGGACAAGGTGGTTATAAGAGGTGGTAGATATACTTACATAATGATATATTAGATCCTGTATTACTTTGTATATATTCTATCCTTCTTGACTGCTCCTTTCATAATCACCAGTGCTTAAAAAAGTAAAAGTGTTATGTTTCCTCCAAGATTCTAAGCAAACCAATTCAAAGATTTCTGTTTTCTTAAAGATATTTTTAGGAAAAAAGTCAAGGCCAGGTTATCACTGCACAATAGATATATAAGGGCAAAAAACTTCCTCTTTCCCTGCAGGAAGATTTATATTTGAGCCTAAGAAATAAACTGGTGGTAGACAGAGTTAATAGGAGAATAACGTAATGATGGGAGTAAGTCAATATCTTTCAGTAATAACTCCTAGTGCAAATGGTGTCAACTCAACAATCAAAAGACACAGAGTGGATCAAAAAACAAAACCCAATGGTATGCTGCATATATAAAACACACTTAATCCAAAAAGAAATTCATAGACTAAATATAAAAAGATGGAAAACAGTATTCTATGCTACACGAGCCCAAAAATTAGCAAGAATAGCTATCCAATTTTCAGACAAAGTAGACTTCAAGCCAAAACTGATCAGAAGAGGCACAGGTTACTACATATTGGTTAAGATAATACAACACGAAGACATAACAACTATAAATATACATGTACAGAACACTGGCATATGGTATTTTAAAAAACAAATACTACTGGACATAAAAGATCAGATAAACAAATACTACTGGATATAAAAGATCAGATAAAAACACAATTATACACAAATATAGAACATCAGATAAACAAATAATTCAATACACCACTACTACAAATACACTGGTCAATGAAACAAAAAATCAACAAATATCAGAGTTGAATCACACCTTTGAACAAATGAACTTACTATACATCTACAAGATGTTCTACCCAACAGCAACTGAATACATATTCTTTTCAATAGCACATTTCACATATTTCTCCAAAATCAACCACATACTAGCCCATAAAGCATGCTTAAATAAATACAAAAGAATCAAAATGATCCCCTGCACATTATTAGATCACAATACAATGAAACTAGAAATCAATGGAAAAGGAAGCAACAGAGATTATGCAAATACACAGAGATTAAACAACACATTATTGACTAATTAATGGGTTGCAGAAGAAATCAAGGAAGAAATTACTTCCTAGAGTCAAACGATAATGCCAGTACAACATTCCAGAACACAGTGAAAGCAGTCCTAAGAGAGAAGTTTATAGCTGTGAATGCCTACATCAGTAAACAGAACTAACCCAAGTAAATAACCTAATGATGCACTACAAGGTCCTAGAAAAACAAGAACAATCCAATTCCAAACCTAATCTAGAAAAGGAAATTGTAACGATCATGGCAGAAATTAATGAAGTTGAGACTAAAAAGAAAAGCAATACAAGAAATCAGGTGAAGAGCTGGTTCTTTGAAAGAATAACCAAAATCGACAAACCCTTAGCCAATCTTACAAAAATCCATATTAATGCAATCAGAAATAAAAAACACGAAATCACAACTGATACTACCCAAATCTAGAAGATTATTAATAATTACCTTGAAAACCTGTACTGCAGTAAATTGGAGAATCCAGAAGAAATGGATAGATTTCTAGATACATACGAATTACCAAAACTGAAATACAAAAACTCTGAATAATCCAGTAACAGGCAATGAAATTGAGGCAGTAAAAAAATAACCAACTAAGAAAAGCCCAGGACACAATGGATTCATCACTGAATTTGACAAGAAATTCAAGGAAGATCTAACACCAATACTTTTCAAACTCTTTAATGAAACTGGTAAGGAAGAAATACTGCCAAACTCATTCCTGGAAGTTAGCATTACCTTGATTACAAAACCAGAGAATAACTCAAAGAGAAAAATACAATCCAATCACTTTAATGAATATAGGTGCAACAATTCTTAACAAGACACTAGTAAAGAGAATGCAACAAATCATTAAAGTGATCATACATCATGAACTTGAGCCCAGTGATGCAAGGAGCATACAATATATGCAAATTAATGAATGTGATACATCACACAAACAGAAACAAGGACAAAAATCACATAACAGCATAAAAACAGCCTCAGACAAAATTCAACATTCCTTCATGATAACCTTCATGATAAAAAAAACACTGAAAAAACAGGTATTGAAGGATATTATCTCAATCTGATAAAACTCATTTATGACAAACCTACTGCCAACATCATATTAAATAGGGAAAAACTGAAGGCCTTTCCTCTAAAATTGGGAACAAGAAAAAGATTTTTACTATTTCAACTCCTGTCCAATATAGTATTCAAAACTTTAGCCAAAGCACTCAGGAAAGAGAAAGAAAGAAAATGTATATATAGATGCACACACACACACACACACACACACACACACACACACACACGTACACACACACACATATTGTGAAAATATATATATATATATATATATATATATATATATATATGGCAAAGGAAGAAGTCAAACTATCCTTATTTACAGATGACAAGATCCTTTATATAGGAGACCCAAAAAATTCCACCAAAAGGCCCCTAGAACTTATAAACAAACTCAGCAATGTAGCAGGATACAAACTCAATATACAAAAATCAATAGCATTCCTGTCCACCAATAATGAAATCATGGAGAATGATATTAGAAAAAAATACCATTCCCAATGGCTTCAAGAAAAATTAAATACTTAAAAACTAACCTAAAAAAGGAAGTGAAAGAACTCTACAATGAAAACTACAGTACTCTGAAAAAGGGGATCCAAGAGGACTTCGAAAAATGGAAATGTATCCCCTATTACTGGATAAGCAGAACCAATATTGTCTAAACGGTCATACTTCCAAAAGTGATGTATAGATTTCATGCAATCCCAGTGAGAAAAATACAAATATCACTCCTCAGAATTAGAGAAAATAATACTAAAATTTATGTGGAACCAAAAAAGACCCAAATAACAAAAGCAGCCCTGAGCAACAAGTGTAAAGCAGGAGACATCACAATCCCAGAGTTCAAATTACATTACAAAGAAACAGTGATAAAAATAGCACAGTACTGGCACCAAAACAGACATGTAGATCAGTGGAACAGAACAGAGGATGCAGAAACAAACCCTGGCACATTCAGCTATCTGATCTTTAACAAAGGGGTCAAAAGTTGGAGGAGCGAGCACCTCATTAATAAATAGTACTGGGAAAACTGGATATATACATGCAGAATATTGAACCTAGACCCATATCTCTCACCATGTACTAAACTAAAATCAAAATAGATCACAGATCTAAATGTTAAAACAGAAACAATCTGCTAGAAGATAACATAGGTAAAACTCTTGAAGACATAGGCATAGGCAAGGACCTTTAACATAAATAATCAACAAATGAGATTATATCAAATTAAAAAGCTTTTACAGAGCAAAGGAAACAACCAACAGAGTGAAGAGACAACCTACAGAAGGGGAACAAATTTTGCCAGCTATTCTTCAGACAGAGGAATAATATCTAGAGACTATAAAGAACTCGAAAAAATAGACCCCCCAAAATAAAAGACCCATTCAAAAAATGGGCAACTGAAATGAATAGACACATTCAGAAGAAGTACAAATGGTCAATAAATACATGAAAAAATGTCCAGTATTTCTGACTGCTGGAGAAATGCAAGTTAAAACAACACTGAGATACCATCTTATTCCTGAAAGAATGGCTATCATCAAGAAGTAAAGTAACAACAAATGATGGTTAGACTGGGGGGAACGGAACCCTCCCACATTTTTGGTGGGAATATAAACAAATATAACCACTATGGAAATCAGTATGGAGATTCTTTACAGAACTAAAACAAAATTCCTTTCAACCCAGCTGTTTCCCTTGTAGGTATTTTCCCAAAAGAGTTAAAGACAGCATATTGCAGTGATACATGCATATCCATGTTTAAAGTAGTAAAAATCATAGTAGCTAAATCTTGAATGTGGCCTATATGTCCATCAACAGGTGAATGGAATAAGAAAATATCATATTTATACATAACAGAATACTACACTGCCATAAAAAGACAGACTTGAATCATTTGTAGGAAAATGGATGCACCTTGAGATAATAATGTTAAGTGAAATAAATCAGATACACACCTTAAATATTGCAGGGTTTCTCTTATGCAAGTAACCCAAAGTATAAATAATTTAGAGAACAAAATAAAAGATAGATAATAGGAAACAAGTGGATAGATCTTTTTTAAATGGGAAGGGGGTCAATAGATGGAGGGAGGGGGAAGGCAGGGATAGGGAAGCAGAAGGGGAAAGGAAGGAGAGGGGGAGGGCAAGCAAAAAGAATTGAGATGTGTTATGTACATGCACCAAGTCCCCACAATAAATGTAATCATTATGTACTACAAACATGTACTAATAAAAATAAGAATTTTAAAAGGCATACATATTAATTATGTACATACTGGCATTACAGGAAACTGAGTTCCCAATAACTCAAAGAGGCTCAGAAGCTTATATTTCCTCTTCACATGAGAGAGGGAGATGGGGGCTGTAGGCAATTTTCAGAGGAGTCAATGGGGGTTGAGGATTTAGCTTGGTGGTAGAGCGCTTGCCTTACAGGCGCAAGGCCCTGAGTTTGATCCCCAGCACCTTTCCCCCCAAAAAGAGTAAATGGTTTTTAGGGGAAATCCTTCCCTCCCTGCATTTGCTGTTCCCCAGGTGCTCTTATTTAGAAGTCCAAAACAGCATATTTTAGTATATCATTTTCTGGGCCCCAACAAATGACAAAAGTATAAGTAAACAAAGGACAGAGAACCCTGGTAAAAGATTTTTATCCTCTTAGCTAGACATGGTGGTTACATGCCTGTAATCCCAGCACTCGGGGAGGATGAGGCAGGAGTGTCTCAAATTTGAGCCCAGCCTGGGCAACTTAGCAACTTAATAAGATCTTGTCTCAAAACATCAAAAACGGATGCACATGTAGTCCAATACGAAAGTTCTTGGTTCAATCCTCAATATACCAACTCCACAAAAAAATAAAATAAAATAAATAAATAAAAAATCTTTATCCTTCTCACCAATGGACTGACGTGGAAAAGTAATGTGAAGAACTTCCCTGCAGTCGTTAATCTCATTTAGGTTTATCCAAAATCTCCCAAGCACTTTACTGGAGATACTAATTATTTTCCAGGAGATTTCACATATAATAAAATATTCTTTCTTAGACTAAGTCAAGTTCCATTTTTATCTCTCAAGTCCTAGTTTTGAACCAACTAGGACTGGTTTCATTAGAAAAAGGTCTGATTGTATTTTTGTGTTAAATTCTTTAACTGAATTTCCTACTTACTGAAAAATGTATTTAATACAGACAATAGGAATGGGAGATAGGTTGAATTATACAACACAGCCCTCTCAGTGAACAAAGTTAAGAAATGTATGTGTGTTTACTAACCCATCTATACATACATAGCTACTTTTCAGTGTCTACATGTATATTAAAGTAAATGTGAGTTCACAGTGATGTTCCTAAGTCTAGTCCAGCACCACTGATTTATTCTAGTCTTCTATTGCATGTTTATAACTTTTTTCACTGACAGTAAACAAAACTAGCTCTTATTATGTACTACAAAGATCAATAATCTTCCTATGAAGGAACAGACGTAAATATTTTAGGCTTTGTGCTTTGTAAGTCCTATCACAAGCCCTCAGCTTTGAATTTCTTATAATTTTCATGTGTCATGAAATATTATTTTGATTACTATTATTTTATTTTCTCAGCCATATAAAAATGAAAAACAAGTTCTCTGTAAACTATGCAAAAATAATCAAGATTTGGCCCACAGGTCATATAGTATACTGTTCCATATTCTACAATATATTTGTTGAGCGTAGTATTTGTGTAATTTCAGAATTGTTATTCCATACCCCCAAAATAAACAAATTCAGCAATTAAAGCACTGTGTTTGTATATAGTACTTTATGCCTTTTAGTCAAAACATAATTTTCCAAAGTTACTATGTCAGCTCCTTTCTTCCAAAATCTCATTAGTGTGATTATTTTGATGGGGTTTAGCACACACAACTCCAAAATATGGCACCCTGGCATTTGAGAAAAAAGCAGTAGCAAAAGAGTTGCTCTCACCTTCCCTCTACCCTTCTCCCAAACACATAAAACTTAGCTTGCCCTCCCTTGAAATAGGTCATAAAACCTTCATTTCAGAAGTGCATGTTTTGTAGGGACCTGGAGAAAAGAAACATCCTTATCGCTGAAGACACAGCAACACGAAGAAGAATCTCACAGGAGTGGGAATCTCTGCTTACTCACTGGGCCATTTCTGGTAGGGTAAGAGATTGGGCAAAATTTCTTCCATGGTGTTTGGTAAAGTAATTATTTTCTAAATATTTTCTATCTTTCGAGGCTGCCACTTTCCTGTGTTTAAGCTAGAAAATGTAGGCCTTTCTTGAGCCTTTTTCTTGCCCACTGGGGTGTGTGGATTGCTGGAGTCTCCAGCACCCAGTCTGGGAAATATGAATCAGACACACAAAAAACTCACCAAGCTATCTGTTTTAGTTGTATTTTTCTTGTTGCTGAGACAAAATATTTGACACCCAAAGTTAAAGGAGGAAAGGTTTATTTAGCTCACAGTTTGTAGAGATTTCGGTCCATAATCAGCTGGCTCCAAGGCAGGGTGGCATGGCAGAGGGGCATCACAGAGGAGAAACAGTTCATGACAGACAGAAGGCAGCAAAAGCAGCAAGCAGCAAGTAACCAGCAACAAGCAGCCACCCTCTTTCTGTCCCTTATATTTTATCCAGGCTACCTACCTTTAGGGGGCAGGCAGCACTCACACCCCAAGTGGGTCAGCCTTAATCCTAGCATTACACCATGAATCAATCCCAGCATCACATCCTTGATCCCATCATCACATCCTCCAGATCCAGCCACCTCCTAAAAGCCCCACCTATGACCACATTGGGGGGGACATCTAGATATAAGCCATAACAGTACCATTCCTTTGTCTTCAAGTCTCTAGTTGGACTTCTTGCCACCTTTCAGAGAATTTTTATGTTTGCTTTCTATAAAATGTCCGGAGTTTGTAGTTGTATTCAGTGGGAGGAGTAGAAAAATATATATCTCCTTCATCTTTCCAGAAGTGGAAATCTAATTTAATATTTTTATGATCCAATTTTTCCTCCTTTGTTAGCTCATTAGCTCTAACTCCGTATTTGTTACTTTAAAGTGGTTGTGTTAGAGTTTTTAATATGCATCATTAGCTTTTCTCAGTCTACCCTAGTTGATATATTACTTTATTTAGAGTATAAGAATATTTATAGTAGTACATTTTTATTTTTGTCTTCCTGACCCTTGTAATATTGTTTTCATATGTTTTGTATTTGTGCTAGAAACTTCAGATCACATTTTTATTATTTTTGTTTAAAAACTAAATTATATTTTAAAGGGATTTAAATAATGAGAAAAACTCTTACTTATTTACCCATGTAGCTGTCGTTCTGGTGATCTTTCGCCTTTTGTGGAGATCGATAATATTTTCATCTGTTATCATTTTCCATCTTCCTGAATGACTTCCTTTAGTTTCCATCATTTGTGCATCTTCTAGTGATGAATTCTTTCTCACTTTGTATTCCTAGAAAAGTTTTAATTTCACCTTTTATCAGCCTTGTTGAGATGTAATTTACGAACCACACAAATTACCCACTTACATTCTACAATTCAATGGTTCTTAGTATATTTACAGAGTTGTACAAACATCACCACAGTCAATTTTGAACCATTCTCTTCACTCCAAAAAGAAGCCTTGTATTCATTACTAGTTACTTCCCATTTCCTTTGAAATCCTTCAGACCTAGGCACACACTAATCTACTCTCCATCACTAGTATTTGCCTGTTCTGGATATTTCATATAAATGGAACTATACAACATGTAGTCTTTTGTGTCTAGCTTCTTTTACTTAGCATAATGTTTTCAAAGTCCATACATATATCATATATAAATAGTTCATTCTTTTTTATTACCAAATTACAGGGATATACAATTATTATTTATCCTTCCATTACTTGATGGGCATTTGGATTATTTCCACTTTTTGGCTTCTATGAATAATGCTGCTTGAATATTTACTTACAAGATTGTTTTCATGCGGATGTATGTGTCCACTAGCCTTGTGTATATACCTAGAAGTAGAAATGCTGTATATACCTAGAAGTAGAAATGCTGTACCATAAAGTAACTCCATGTTGAACATGTTCCGGAACTGCCAAACTGTTTTCCAAAATGGTTGTACCACTTTATATTCCCACCAGCAACATACAACATAGGTTCTGATTTGTCCACATCTTCCCCCAAGTCTTGTTTTGATCTACCATTTTTATTACAACCATCATAACAGGTGGAAACTGGTATGTCACAAGGGTTTGGGTTTTCATTTGCCTAAGAATTAATGACTTGAGTATCTTTTTATTTGCTTACTGACCATTTGTATATTTGCTTGGAAGACTGTCACAACATTTGTCAATTTTCCATTTTTTTTTAATCGCTGAGGAATAAGTACTCTTTATGTGTTTTAGATACAAATCTATTATCAGGCATGTGATTTGAAAATCTTGTCTAGCTGTCTTTTCACTTTTTTTGGTGGTGTTCTTTGAAGCACGAAAGTTTTATATTTTGATGATGTCCATTGTATCTATGCTTTGCTCTGTCACTTGTGCTTTCGTTGTCATGTCTAAGAAGTCTTTGCCTAACCTAATGTCATGATGATTTACTCCTATATTTTCTTCTATTTCAGTGCTTAATTTAGTCTATGATCAGTTTTGTTTAATTTTTGCTCTGGAGTAAAGAGGATGTCCTTCTTCTGTCTTTTGCATGTGGATATCCAATTCTCCAAGCACTATTTATTGAAAAACTATTCCTTTCTACTGTATTGCTTTGTTGCCCTTGTCAAAATCAATTGACTGTTAATGTAAAGTTTTATTCTAGATACTCAATTTGATTTAATTGATCTATGTGTCTATATTTTTATAATACTGTACTATCTTGATTATCATAGTTTTATAGTAAGTTTTGAAATCAGAAAGTATGAAACCTCTAATTTTGTTCTTCCTTTTTGAGATTGTTTTGGCTATTCTGGGTCTCTCGAATTTCCCATGAAATTTTAGGATCAAGTCTTAAGTTTCTGCCTGTAAATAAAGACTAAAATGTATTATATTGGGAAAAGGAAGAAAATGTCCAAATGGGAAAGGGAACAAAGGAGGGGGAAAGGAACAGAGGGACAAGAGAAATAAGAAATGGAAGGAAAAAATGGAAACAAAGCTTTTGTAAATAGGGAAGGAGGAGGGTGTGAGGGGAGGGGAGGGGAATGGGGGAAAAAGAAGCAACAAGATATGTCATGTACAGGTACGAATCCCCTATGATGAATGCTATCACTATGCACATCTAAAATGTACCATTAAAATAAAATTTTTTTAAAAAATCTTAAGTTTCTGCAAAAAATCCAGAGATTTTGGATAGTGAGTGCATGGAATTTGTAGTCAATTTGGGAAGTATTTCCATGTTAATGATATTAAGTCTTTTTATCCACAGACAGAGATGATTTTCCATTTACTCAGATCTTCTTTAATTTCTTTTAACAATGTTTTGCCACTTTCAGAATAAAAGTTTTGCACTTCTTTTGGTAAATCATTCCTAACTATATAGTTCCTTTCAGTCCTATTTTAAATGGAAATACAATCTTCTTGGTAAATTGACTGGATGTCATACATTGTGAATTTTACCTTATTGTTTGCTGGGTATTTTTATATTCTTATAAATTTTCTTGAAGATTTTTCTAGGATAGAATTAAATTACTTAGAAATAGTTGTGTCATTTCATGTTCTGCTTTAAGATTTATTAGGAAGTTTGGGAACAGTGGTCAGTTTAGAACTGTCCCCCACTATTGAGGTTAGACTCTTCTTTGTACTCTGTAAAACCCTATGAATCTTGAGGTATAGCATTAATTTCTGGAACTGTGTAAGCACTTTTCCCTCTTTCAGTACACTCCTTTCCTGTCCTCAGGTAATTTTCTTACACAAACATTCTGACTGATACTCGGTGGGGAACCCTCTGTAGTTCCCTAGAGTTCTGTCTGTACAGCTCCATCCTTTTTAGTGCACTATCCTGCCAACTTAGGGGCCACTTTGTTCTCTCCACATACTCAGCTCCTTCTCTTCAACTCAGTGACTCTGCAGGCTCTTACTGGGATTTCCCTGTCTATACTGCAACTTAAAAATTCTAGAAAGGCAATTGTAATATTTTCTTGCATTGTCCTTCACTGTCACTGCCTTGTGTAAAGTATCTTGCAAACTCTTTTTCATACATTTGGTCCATTTTTTATCGTTTTAAGCAGAAGAGTAAGTCAGGTGTCTGTCACTGCAGTTTACCTTGAAGAAGTTCCTCTTTACATAATGTTTTTCAGATCAGTTTAAGATGAGTTTTTCTTTTTAAACAGTGTATTAGTCAGTATTCTCTAGAGAAACAGAAACAGTGGTAGATATATGAATATTTGAGAGCTTACAATTTGGCTTCCTCGGGCTTCTTACAAGTCAGGCGTGGAAGCATGCAGAGGGTCTGTCTGCAAGCTGGAGATCCGGAGGGCCCAGCCGACGGTCTGGAAGTCCGAAGGATCCAGGCGAAGGTCTGGAGGCCTGAAGGATCCAGGCGAAGGTCTAGAGGCCCAAAGGATCCAAGCGAAGGTCTGAAGGGTCCAGGCGAAGGTCTAGAGGTCCGAAGTATCCAGGTGAAGGTCTGGAGGCCTGAAGGATCCAGGCGAAGGTTTGGAGTTCTAGAACTCCTCCAAAGGAAGCGAAACCAATCCAAAGAAGCCGGCCGGGCTATCTCCCTCTTCATTTCCCCTTTATACCATCTAGAGAATGGGCCGCCCTAGGGTGGATCTTCTACACCCTAGGGTGTAGAATTGCTAAACCAATTTAGTTAAGCTTCTCTTACAAACTGACACAATCAATCAACCATCACAAACAGTATGCTAATCATTATAGAATTTTTAAATATTACTAGACAGTTCTAGTTTAGTAGCTCTTTAATCATGAGCTTTAAACTGTAGTTTAAACCATAGTTAGAACAATGATAGCCTTGTAAAATGAAAGAGACGGGGGGGGAAGAAAAATTAAGAAATATATTACTGAAAATAATGCCATAGGCTGGGGATTTAGCTCAGTGGTTAAAGTGCTTGCCTTGCAAGAACAAGGACCCCCTGCACCTAAAAAAAAAAAACCAAAGAAAAAATAATGCCATAATGCTCTATGAAATAATCACAATTGGATTTCAACAGTCTAGTTCCATAATCATATCCTTCTGGAAAAAAATAGTTCTAGAAATTATGTGTCTTAAATTCCCTATAGGTTAAGTCATCTGGGTGTCAGATTCTAGAGACAACATCAGCTTGTATCCCTGAGTTTAATTCCTCACACCTACTACATTAAAATAGTCAAGAGAATCTGCTAAGTGCCTTCCTACCAAAAGCCTTAAATTGTCTTTGATAATTTTTTGTAAAATATTTGCCAACTCATAACTTATATCATTGGTTTCAGATATGATGTGAAACAAGAAATCCCTATTGATATATTGACAGTCACTTAATTCCAGGAACTATATCAAAATGAAGAGTGAATTACCTTACTGGGACATAGTCTTGAAGCATGTGGGTCTTCCTGTAACATTTCACAATGATTCAGTTGATTCTTATGAGGGTAAAAAATAGGTGTTCAGCAGAGGAATTGGTGAACCTCAAAATACCTTAGTGTCTGTCCTGTAAAACATGTATGCTCGATCACTAACACCTGATAAAATTTTTCAAGAAGTTGATTCGTTGCAGACATATCAGTCATTGTATAAGAATAAAAATGGAAACCACATATTAAATAGATTAAACACTATTAAAATAACTTTTATCATAGCATTCCTCTTGCACAAAATTAAAATTATGTCAAGCTACTTTTTTTACGATTTCACCCAAAATTTGGCATCCCAGTAAAAGGCAACTCTTACTGGTCTGCTGAAAGAGTTAATAACATAATGAGCATGCCAACAAGTCATTGTTTCAAATATGCCCTCTCGCTCATGAGTACCACTCGCTGGGTTATAAAATGAGGACAAATTCCTTAGTGTTGTGTAGCAGTTGTCCTAGGAGCAATAAGCATAGGTCATGAAAGACACCGTTTTGGTTGTAATATTCTGAATTTGAGGTCTAAACTCAGAAGAAAGCAATATCATAGCAGTTTTCAGATGAGAGTACAACTGTCTGAGCAAATAAAGGTCCAGAAAGTGGCAACACCATATAGCAACCATAACAGAAAGGTTCCATAATGAACATTTGGAACGTAGTCCTTTATCTCAATTTGCCTGCAGTTTTCTACAGTTGTGCAATAGTTAAACACAGATAAAAGCACAAAAATTAACAGACTCTTTTGAGAATGCACAGTCAAGGGAAGGTGAGCAAAAATCACTGGCCATCAGAGTAGAATATGCTGAAAGCCAACAATAACTTTATATTAGCTCACATTCAAAACAGTGCTCTAAAGAACTTTCTGTTTTGCTTTCTGAGTTACTGGTATCACCTGTCATTTAAACATAAAATATATTAAAGAAAACACACACACATATATATAAACAATCATAATTTTGAAAGGACAAATTATAATACTTGTTGAAAATTTAAACTGTAGATTTTGGCCTTTGTAAACATGTAAGAAAGTATTTTTTTTCTATTTTGTCATATATATTTAAATACAGATGAGAATTCATAGGTGAAAACTTGGGGATGACCAAGTACTTGTGTTCATCTCTAATCAACTTGATTTCTTTACAAACTTTCCAGGTATAATAAGATTATTATTAATCGCATCAATATAATATTTATTGGTTTTAAACTCTAATTGCAAGAGCCGTAACTACCTGTAAACGATATAACAGCATAGTCACTATTGATATTTAGAAAACAACTACTCAGGAAATTATAATGCCCTGAAAATTTTACTCAGATAATGCAAGAAGAGTAACTCTGAGGTTCAGATGATTTAAAACGCTGCTTGGAATTCACAAGGACAACAACAAACAATATCAGAAGGATATTAGTTACAGTATTCTAATTCAGTTTAGTTGAGCATCCATGTTTGAAGTTACATATTCCTAAAATTTTGTATTAGTAATAATTACTTATCTGACCCCATAAGACAAGGATGTTAACTTTTCAACAAACTAGGCCATTGTGTACGAAAATTAAGTGTACATACATAAAATACTTTATGTACATTATATTCTATACTGTAATAAAATCAGAACTTTAATTATCTTTTTAAAATTTAATAAAATAGTTTAATAATAAAATTAAGAAGTAGTTTAATGTGTATATGACTTACCATAACTAAGAGAATTTTAAAAAAACTTAAATACAAAACCTTTTAATTTTTTCATTTCTATTTATGAGATAATATTAAAAATATTCCAATTTTGCTTAAAAGTCTTCATTTGGAATAGCTTCTTAAAAACAGCCTGAAACTAATATATAAACTTAGTCCCTAGGCCAACTTAAATATGAGCTCAATTACACATTTAACAACTTGTTGATTTTCCTCCATACTAAGCAGTTTAATTTCACAAAAATGTGTAACAAATAAGATGAATTCCTTAAACTCCACTCACATCCTTCCTTTTTTTAAAATTAAAATTTATGCAAAATTGCACAAACTTACAGGCCATTACACAAGCTTACATACCACAATACATTGTGACTTTTGCTTATGACAGTGAGCAATGTGAACAACCACATAAATGCAACATTAAGTCACAACTACATAAAGTTACTGTAGTACCTCGTGTACATGTCACTGTTTTAAATCTGGGTTATTAGGTTCTTATTTTTGAGATATCATTGTTCCTCTGGATTCCCATTCCCCTCTTCCTTTGCCCTCTTCTTGTTCCCTTGAACCCTTTGCCTATTACTTTATATCTAACATTTTGCCTTTTTGTATCCGAGGGATACCATACAGTATTCAAGCTTGAGATTCTGGTTTATTTCATTCAACATTATATTTTCCAGGTCCATTTTCCTGTAACTGACTCTAGTTTGTCATACTTTATAGCTGAATAGTATTCCATTATGTACAGATAGCACATTTTGTTTATCCAGTTGTCTATTGATGGGTATACAGGTTGCTTGCAGAATTTAGCTATTACAAATTGTGCTGCTATAAACATTGTTGTGCAAGTATCTCTGTAGTATGATGTCTCTGGCTCTTCAGGAAAGATACCTAGTAGGGGAATGTTTGGGTTATATGGGATTTCTACTTTCAGACTCTTGAGAAATCTCCACACTGATTTCTATGATAGTTGTACTAGTTTGCATTCCCACCAACAGTGTAGGAGGGTTCCCTTTTCACCGCAGCCCCACCAGCATTTGTTATTGTTTGACTTCCTAATGATTGCCATTCTTTCTGGGGTAAGGTGGAATCTTAGAGTTGTTTTAATTTGCATTTCTCTAGTAGCCATAGATGTTGAACATTTTTTCATATATTTGTTGGCCATTTGTATTTCTTCCACTGTGAAGTATCTGTTCATTTCTCTGGCCCATTTCTTGAGTAGGTCATTGATTTTAGGTAGTTTAATTTTTTTTGAGTTCTTCTTCTATTCTGAATATTAGTCTTCTGTCTGAGGAGTAGCTAGCAAAGGTTTTTTTTTTTCCCATTCTGTGGGTTTTCTCTTCACCCTACTAATTGACTCTTTTGCTGTACAGATGCTCTTTAGTCTAATGTAGTCCCAT
Organism: Hystrix cristata; assembly: GCA_004026905.1. NCBI lineage: Eukaryota > Metazoa > Chordata > Mammalia > Rodentia > Hystricidae > Hystrix > Hystrix cristata. The sequence continues at coordinate 9,635 of PVJO010012091.1, read as the reverse complement.
TTGTTGATTCTTGTTATGTCCTGTGCAATTGAGGTTCTGTTTAGGAAGTCCTTTCTTACTCCTATGTCTTCAAGTGTTTTACCTATTTTGTCTTCCAGAAGGTTTAATGTTTCTGTTTTAATGTTTAGATCTTTGGTCCACTTTGATTTTAATTTAGTATCACATCCTTCTTTAAGGAAGGACTTGCTTTGGCTGTTTGGAGTGATGTCAGGGATAGCTCAGTAACGGGAAACCACAAATTTACCCTCAATACTCTGATCCATGCAGAGATATAAATGACTGGCCATCTCCACCTGACAAGGAGAAACTCTGCATTCTATTCTAACCATGGAACACCCTCCAGGGTTTCCACAGACCTTTCCTGAGCTAGCTCTGCAGTTTGCCCTTCTCTGTCTGCCCAAATCTACTTGAGCGCCTTCCTCCTGCAGGGATTAATCCCTTCAGAAATATCCTGTGTACTATATCTCAGGGCCTATATCTCTAGGAGAACCCAACCTTCAGCACTAGGTAAGACAGTAAACTTTGATGATATGATTTATATCTACAGAGGTGACACCGTCTCTTAGTCTATTTCAGTCAATCGCTCAGTCACTCTCCCCAGCACAGGAAACTGCCCTTCTCTTTCATATCAAAGAAAAAGATCGCATATTTTTGTGATATTAGCTGAACAGATTTCCTGCTCCTCCCTCATCTCAAGATGGATATTTCTGTTTGGACTAGATGTTCTCAATGGTGTGCACAAATAACCAATTCCTGCAATCGATTACCTTTAATTTTTCAGAGATATTTTAAGCAAACAGGTAGCTGTATGGCTAGAATCTCTCTGGCCACAAACACAAAGAATTATAAATGACTATTTATACACCCTAGGCGGCATGTGGAAACTTGCTGGGAAAAAATTATATCATTTTTAGCTAAAAGAAAAATGAAGATAAGACATAAAATCCCTGAAGATAAAACACAAAATGCTTTCCTGAAACTAAAATTTAAAAAATGATTACTTGCCCATCCTTCTTTGCTAAGGGATCACATCATCCCTCAGTAACATAATACACTGAACAAAGGCCCACACCATCACACACAATTCACCTTTGCTGCAGCTCTAGACATCCTTCAGATATCAAATTACCTGTCTAGGCACTCACAGGAGGGGCACAGATGGGGCCATTTACTGTAACTGCCCAAACCATGTGGACACCCAGGACTTGCTCCAAACTTCCTCTCCAAGTTTTTACTATTAGAATTTGAAAAATAAAACCCCTAAAAATCAGCTCAGTTGCTAAATCTCATTGAAACAATCAACAATCAATGGCAGCAGCCATAGAATAGTTGTTAGGATGACCCTCCCCAGATGCCAAAAGGATCTCAATGTCATTCTTGGGCAGTGTCACTTAATTCAGGGCTATTCTGCTTCACTCCGGTGGGTATTAAGATGGTAAGTTGAGCTACCTTAGTAGTTACTCCAAATCATTAAGGAAAACATATATGACAAATTCATTATATTACAAAGTTTTGTGTGTATGTGTGTTTTTGTGTTTTGCTTTGTTTTGTTTTGTTTTGTTTTTGGTGCCAGGGATCGAACTCAGGGCCTTGCTAGGCAAGCACTCTAACCACTGAGCTAAATCCCCAGATCCTACAAAGTTTCATTTTAAGTTCAGTGCAAAAGACTAGACCTTTAACTCAGACAAGTAAAAGAGTTCACTCTTGTTAGAGACACAGGAAAAAAGACTGATTAGGAACCATTGTTAGACTTGGTAGAAGATGAAATAGAATGTTTGGTTAAAGATATTTACGCTGCTGGCCAGATAGACAGCTGGACAAGCTAGTTAATTATATTACCAATTTTTTCAAATTTCATTTAGGTCCATCAGAACAAAGCTCAAGCATATTTTCAGGAATAATAATTAGTTCTCAGAAGGATGCTGGGAATTATATCATATCAGCTTTGAGTCATATTTTTTTTCTTACTCATCTTTAATCCAAGATCTCTTAGCCAACAAGGTCCAGCTCACAGCTTCCTTTGGAAATAGAAGTGGCATTCCAGGACAGAGGTGTGGAACGGGAGCATAAAGACATGGTTGGTGGGATGGATACACAAAGATGTAGAAGGAAGTGGCGTGTCAATACAGAAGTCAAGATGAGGTCTGCCTAACTCGGGTGGGCACTGTTTACTAATGGGAACAGGTTTCCAGAGATAAAGGGAAATACGTGAAGCATCCACATTTTTCCAAATGAGAGAGCATATGTGTTCTTTCCTTCCCCATTCATATGCACCTGGCTATGGAGTGCTCAGGAGGGAGTCCTCTGTTGATGTACCTTCCAGAGTAAGGTAAGTGAGGAAGCCCCTGACCCGCTGACTTTCTGGCCTCTTATTATAACAGAAAGGGGCTATGGTTTGGGTAACTGCAGGTCTCTGGTATATTTTGATGTAGCAACACTCCTCTGAAGGGGAGAGTAAGTGGAGCTCTTTTATCCTTGCAGTGCACAGGATGAACTTTTAATACAATTTCTTGCTCCAAAGGGAGACATAACTGACAGGGTACTTTTAAATGCTCTAAGTGACCATGCAAAAAATATTAACGACATTGGAAAAACTCCAGACTTATGAACTTTCTACTAAATTTTATCTATCTTGTAATTCTAAATTTTCACTTAGAGTACAATGAGGTAGCCACTTTGTTACAGTTGAATGGGCCAGTAATAGTCCGGGTTCTTGAGTATGATGAGGAAAGAATTGCCAAGGGTACACCCGGTAGTATGCAGTAAGTAGCTATGTTTATTGAAGATCATGGGGAAGGTAGCAGCAGCAACAGGAAATGGGAAAAAAGAGAGCTGCTATTCCAGGCTTTCAGAATTTAACAGCCAGGCACCTCTGGCTTTAGGTGCCTCCCACCAAATCTCCTTTGGCACCAGGGCTCTGCCACCTACAGCATGGTGATCTCTTGGGCTTTTGTTATTTCCTTTTGTACCTCTCTTAGGATAATGGAAGCAGGAATAACCATTGCGGGGTATTTAGGGTTAGATGGAGAGAAGAGAGTGACTCACTCAGCTCCTTTGTTTCTAACTGAACTAACCTGACCTATATGGCTACTTGAATTTGAACTGGAATTAGTTAAAATGAATATTAAAAATTCAGTTCCTTGGTCATGCTAGCCACATTTTAGGTGTTTGATAGGCACACGTGGCTAGTGTCTACCATATTGCACAGCAAAGAGTTACAGAACAGTTTCATCATTCCAGCAAGTTCTTTGGCAAGGTGCTCCTTTATTTTTATTTATTTATTTTTTTGGTGCTGGGGATCGAACTCAGGGCCTTGTGCTTGAGAGGCAGGCACTCTAACCACTGAGCTAAATCCTCAGCCCCAAAGTGCTCCTTTAAATAAGACAGTGTATAAAAAATTCAGACTAAAGTGTTCACCACTAAATGTCTTATTTTTATATATGCATATGTACATGTAGAAGGCGTACATACATATATATATAAAACAATATATTTTAATTAAAAATGAATGGCCCACTTCCAGTTACCATAATACTCTCTTTTAAATATATTGCTTTCATTTTGCATATATAACTTTCTGCTACTGTATTATAAATGCCATATTGTATTCTGCTGGTTTTGCTTAACATTATATGAAACATCTTGCTAATGCTTCTATATAATTATTATTTTAATGCTTGTATAATATTCCATCATGTTGATGTGTCATAATTTTTTAAACCATTTCTCTAGTGTTAGACAGTCTCTTAGTGCTTATTTCTTGCTTTATCCTAATTAAGGTTACAAAGAATTTTCTGTTTGTAAATGTTTCTGCTCTTCTCTTCTACTTCATAACCGCCTCCTCCATCCACATATCCTTTATAATATCCCATTCAGAGTTTCTATATTGCCCAAAATATAAAGCTGCCTCTGACTAATTTAATGCAACAACACTCAAAACAGTTTATGTAAAAGTGTATTTAGCAGTCATGTAGACCACACACCTTTGGTAGATGACCCTTGACTTAACTGTTCAATTTTTATTATGCTGAAGCTTTTATTCCCTTATATCCTATAATGCTTTTGGCTCCAGATATACTATCCAGTAGAATTCATGTGAATTGGCAGAAATAACTGTCAGATATCATTTTAATTTCACCTGCAAGTTTAGTCTTCTCCCACCTGAGAATTATATTCCTGGCAGAGATAAAAAGACTAGGATCTGGTGGCCCAGTTGCATCTATGCTATGCCTGTGTTGCTCCCTGATTTCACTCCATTTACACCCAGAAATAGGATATAGGATTCCACAGGCATCTTTATGGCCTCTAATCTTGGCCTTGGGTCTACCCTAAGGCAGAAAATGCTTTGCCACTTTCTTTCCAATTTGTGGTCTTCAGAAGATTTTAGAAGGGATCCAAGGACTCAACTTTGACTCTAGGGCTCAAGGGTAAAACAATCACACAGAGTTAGATAACTGAAAGGACTTGCAACACTTCACATGTAAGGCTTTAAAAAAGAAGGAAGTACAGCAGGATATAGCGGAAGAAAGAAAATATAGTTAATCACTGGGAAATTTCATAAGCCTAAGAGCAGCTCTCCGAATCCTTTTTCACATGCAAGGATATGCTTTGCAATCAGATTATGAATCACTAAGATATGTTCAAACTTAGCTTTCAAGGAAACCAAGATACAAGTTTATGGAGAGGTCTTTGACATTCTATTGGGTACAACAAAAACCAGACTCTGTAAATGGTTAAACCAGGTACAAACCATCAATCTATAAATACATAAACAATGCAGACAAGCCAGCACAGGATGCCTCCAAGGGAATTTTGAGCTTTAAATAGCACATTATAAATCATTAACTAGCACATTTCTGCCTTATCTTAGCCAAGGGTCATTACCAGACTTTCAGGCATACCCCAGAGGCACACAGAGCTGTCCCGGTCCAAGTGCAAGTTAACCCTATCTTCTTTACAGAGGGATTAAAAAACATAAATATGTTTCCTCCTCCATCTATTGCCATTGTTTAAGGAAATAAGTACTCTCACGTAATGCGAACCTTGCTGCAGGACATATGTTAAGTGTCACGAAAATTTCTTGGGCTTATTATCTTTCTTCAGGTTGAGGGTCTTCAACTTGGGAAATCCTTTGAACTTTAACTGATTAATTTATTTATTAACTCAAAAAGGTTAGGATAAGAAAAAAAATATCTGGGAGCTTTATTATCAAAGGCCTCTCAGTTGCCGCTGGAAAGTGCTGCGGGCCATCCTATAGCAGATGGATAAGTAGCTATTGAGTTCACAGTTGTATTCAACTCCAAGAGGGAAAAACTGAAGGGAAATCTTTCCAGCAGCTTCTCTGTGTATTTTTCTCAAGGGACTAGAGTTATGCACAGGAAAATGAAATGTGCTGAACTGCGCTCCCATATGGTATTTGGCTGGAAACCTGCTGCTGTGGCTTTTGTGCTTTTTGGCACTGTATTAGTTTGTTTGGGCTATCATACTAAAGGACCACTAAACAACAGAAATTTATTGTCTCCCAGTGCTGGAGGTTAGAAGTTCAAAATCAAGGTGCTGGCAGACGTGATTCCCTTGGAGGGCTGAGAGAAGTCTATTCCAGGCCCCTCTCCCTGGCTGCTAGATGACTATCTTCATGTTCACACAGTGTTCTCCCTATAAATGTGAGTCTGTCTCCAAATGTTCCCTTTGTATGAGGATACCATTCACATTGCATTAGGGCCTACTTTGTTGATCTTATGTTGATCTTATGTGAACTTGATTACCTTAGTAAAGGTCAAACAAAGTCACATTCTAAGGTACTAGGAGTTAAGACTTCAACGTATGAATTTGGGAAGTGTCACAATTTAGCACAAAACAGACTCATACTGAAAATCGGGTTGCTCGTCAAAGTCTCTATGTTTTAATTTTTGGGGGGAGGTGCTGGGATCGAACTCAGGGTCTTGCACTTGCTAGGCAAGTGCGCTACCACTTGAGCTGAAGTCTCTATGGCATCCATTTCTTGCATTCTTCTTCACTTGACATTAGCTGCCACCAGGATAGGCTGTTTGTGATGCTGACTTCTGTCATGGAGGAATTATTTTCTCATGGTCAAAATAATGAGACATGTATATAAGGAGATAGACATAACAGCCTTCGGGCTAGCAATCAACTGTGATGTAATTAAGGACTCATGTGTGCGTTCAGAACACAGCAAACAAGGCAGCTTGCTTGCAATGAGTGACCATTTAATGCCAAAATGCGGATGAAGTCCTTTAGCTCCTAAAATGAGCAAGAAGGCCGCTCATCTGTTCTTTGAAGAGAGCAACAGAACAATGTTTTACTGCTACTACAGCTACCAACAATTTCTCTTTTCTCTTGCAAATACACAATTTTGTGACATTTGCATTAGAGAGCATAATAAGTTTTAAATATTCTCTAACTGCATAACAAATATATAGAAAATCAAATTCATTTCAGTCAAGTACATTCAAAAATGGTAGAAAGTGATGCTTACAATCACATTAACTTTTTACTTTGCAATCTTGAGTAGTATTTGTATCCAGGTAGTAGTGATGTGGGAAGAGGTCCCAGTTAGAGGTAACGATTACAGACAAGCTCTTTGGTAAGATAATGGACCTTGCCCTCTTGGCTCCTGTTTAACAGGAAATGCTTTATCCCCTGCATTGTAGGCATATTTTTAAAGCAGTCAGATAGATATAATATCATTATCACTGGAAAATATTTTAAAACAAATTTTACTAGTATATATCTAGACTAAGATTTTGTTACTTTCTCACATAGACTTAAGTACTTTTTTCCTTTCGAAAATTCATGTGGAAGAAATACAGATGGAACATTCACCAAGATGGATCATGTCCTGAATCCTAAAACAAACTTTAGCAAGCTTAAAAGAATTGATATGCTCTCAGACCATAACAGAAGTCAACTAGAAATCAATGAAAGGAAAACAACAGGAAATATTGTACATCTGAAAATGAAATGTAAAACTTCTAAATAATTTGTTTCAGGGAAAAATAGAACATTTTTAACCAAATGAAAATGCAACATATCAAAAATAAGATGTACTTAATGTGGTATTTAGAGAGGCTTTTATAGCAATACATGCATATTTTAGAAATTAGGAAAGGTCTTAAATCAATAATATAAATTTCTACTTCAAGAAACTAGAATGAGTGCAAAATGAACCCAAAGTAAGACAGAAAGAAATAATAATAAAGAGCAGAAGTCGAAGAAACTGCAACTGAAAAATGATAGAGAAAAACAATGGAAATAAAAGTTCTTTGAAAAAAATCAACAAAATTGATAAACTTCTAGTAAGTTTTAGAAGCAAAAAAGGAGAGAAAGTACAAATTGACAATATCAAGAATTAAAGAGCTTCTATAACTGCAGATGCCACAGATACTAAAAAGAATAGTAAGGGAATACTACAAACAACTCTACTCATATAAGTTTGACAAGTTACATTAAATGGACCAATTTCTTGAAAACTACAAATTACTAAAACTCACATAAATTGAAAAATCTAAACAGCCCTTTTAAGGGAACATTTTTTTTTTTTTTGAGACAGGGTCTCACTATGTAGTTCAGACTGTCCTTGAACTCACTATGTATCCCAGGCTGGTCTCAAACTCCAAGCGATCCTCCTGCCTCAGCCTCCCAAGTGCTGGGATTACAGATGTGTGCCACCATGCTCCTTTAAGGCAATTTAATCTCTAGATAAAACCTCCCCAAAATTAAAACCCCAGGTCTGAGTGGTTCTCTTGGTGATTTTTCCAAAAATTTAAAGAAGAAATAACATCAGCTCTACAAAATATGTTCCGGAAATTGGAGACAAGGGAAGATGTCCCAAGAAATTCTATGATAACCTGAAAGAAAACCAAGTGGAGCAGTGCAAAAAAAGGTAAAGAAAGAAAACTATAGACCAATATCTTTCATAAACGTGGACAAAAATATCTTCACAAAGTTCAGCAAGTTGAATCCAATAGTATATGAAAAGAATAGTACACCATGACCAAGTGGAATTCATTTTCAAAACACAGGGCTAGTTTAATATTTAGAAACAAATTAATGTAATCCACCATACAAACAGTTCAAAATTGAAAAAAAAATCACATAATCATCAACTGATGCATAAAGAACATCTGAAAAAATGCAAAACCCACTCATGATAAAAACTTCAGTAAACTATTAAGAAGGAAAAAACTTTCACAACCAGACTATAGGATATACAGTCATCCCTTGATATCTGAGAGGGATTCCAGGACCCTCAAGTACACCGAAATCTACAGATGCTTAAGCCCCTTATATAAAAGACAATGATATTTGCATAGAACCTGGACATATCCTCCTATATATTTTAAATCATCTCTGGATTACTTATATAATACCTAATACAGTGCAAATACTATGCAAATAGTTGTATACTATATTGTTTAAATAATCACAAGAAGCTTTTATATGTTCAGTACAGATGCCTTTTTTAAAAAACAAATATTTTTGACCTGTAGTTGGTTGAATTTGTGAACACAGAACCCACAGATACAGAGCACTGACTACATACAAAAATATATTACAGCTAACACCACAGTTAATCTTGACAGGCTGAGTACTTTCCACCTAAGAACATGACAGCAATGATCTCTCTCTATTACCATTTAACACCACACTGGAGTTCTTAACCAGTGTACAAATGTAAGAAAAAACAAAGGCCCACAAGTTAAGAAGAAAGAGATAAAATTCTCTGTGTTCAGGCAACGTGATTAGCCATCTAAATAATCCTAAAGAGCTATGAAAATCTCCACTGGAAAAAAGCTAATAAACTGGGCATGGCAGCACCTGACTCTAATCCCAGCAGTTGGGATGCTGAGGCACAAGGATCATGAGTTCAAGGTCAGCCTGGGCTAACATAGTGACTTTACAGCTGGCCTGAACTACTCAGTGAGCCCATGTCTAGAAAAGTAAAAAATAACAACTAGTGAGGTCCAATTTCTAGTTAGGCCAGTGATGGCTAAGTAGGGAGCTGAGACTTCTAAACTTACCGGGCTGTGCCGAAGTACCCTCAACCCCAGGGCAAGTGCAGAGTCACAGAAAGTCAAGAAAGAAACCTGTACTTTTATCCATACCAAGCAGTATCACGTACCCTCTCACCCCACCATGGAGCCAGTGGAAATCATGCAGGCTGCCTGGACTTCTTCTACCACCGGGTGACAATGAGGTTCCCTTCTTCCTCTTCGCAGAAGTAGTATTGGAGGACGCACCCCCACACACGACCTCCTACCTCCCCCACCCCATGTCAGAGGAAGCCATGAAATGAGAGTCCTACCAATCCCAACCAGGAAGATATCACTGGAGGCCTAGCACAAAGCCGAACCTCCCACTTCTGCCCAGAAACAACACAGTGCTGCCTCTTGCTCAAGTATCAACCAAGACCGAGTGAGGACTCAAGACTACCTGCAGCTGATAGTAATGACTCAGTGCTCTTTCTTCCCCTCGGAAATGTCAGAAGGTGTAAATAAGATCCAGAATAAACCAAATTGCAAATGCTTTACAAAATCTTAATAATGTAACAAGTTTTTGATTGAAATTGTGTATAATAAATTAAATTTAAATTGTATGAACTAATGAGTGTATTT
>PVJO010012090.1:0-56982 GCA_004026905.1 Hystrix cristata | reverse complement strand
AAGTATATTCTCAAGGAACATCCATTTACATACGAATGTCTCTAGTTTATCCTTTTTTGTGGCTGTGTAGTACTCCATTGTGTAGAAAAACCACATTTTCTCTAGCCATATCATTGGTTGTTGGGCATTTAGGTTGTTTCCAAGACTTAGCTATTTACAAATTGTGTTGCTATGAACATGGTTGTGCATACATCCGTGTGGTATGATGATTTTAATTCTTCGGGGAAGATCCCCAGTAGGGGAATAGCTGGGTCAAATGGAACCTCCAGTTGTAGTTTTTTGAGGAATCTCCATATTGATTTCCACAGTGGCTGGATCAGTCTACATTCCCACCAACAGTGGAGGAGGGTTCCTTTTTTGCCGCAGCCCCTCCAGCATTTGTTATTGGTTGATTTTTCCATATATGTGGTTCTTTCTGGAGTGAGGTGGAATCTTAACGTTGTTCTGATTTGCATCTCTTGGATGACTAGTGATGTTGAACATTTTTTCATATATTTATTTGCCATTTTTATTTCTTCATCTGAGAAATGTTTATTCATTTCAGTTGCCCATTTTTGGATTGGGTCTTTAAATTTGGGAGGTTTAATTTTTTTGAGTTCTTTGTATATTCTAGATGTTAGGCCTTTGTCCGATGGATAGCTAGGAAAAATTTTTTCCCAGTCTGTGGGTTTTCGCCCTACTCTGTTGGTGATTTCTTTTGCTGTGCAAAAGCTTTTTAATAGCATGTGGTCCCAAGCACTGATTCTTTGTATTGTTTCCTGTGCAGTCTGGGTTCTGTTCATAAATTTTTTTCCTACCCCTATGTCTTCGAGGGTTCTTCCTATTCTAGATGCAGTGATTTTTTTTTCCTTCTCCCCCAAACTGGGAACTACAAGATGCAGTGATTTTTTTTTTTCCTTCTTCCCCAAACTGGGAAATACAAGATGCAGTGATTTTTTTTTTCCTTCTTCCCCAAACTGGGAACTACAAGATGCAGTCTTCCTATTCTATTCTCCAGTAAATGTAGTGTTTCTGTGTTAATGTTTAGATCTTTGATCCACTTTGATTTGAGTTTAGTACATGGTAAGAGACATGTATCTAGTTTTAGTTTTTGACTTGTGGTAAGCCAATTTTTCCAGCATCATTTGTTAAATAGGCTATCCTACTTCCAGTGAGGGTGTTTGGCTCCTTTGTCAAAGATGAGGTATTTCAGTGTGTTTGGGGTTGTTTCTGTATCCTCCAATCTATTCCATTGATCCTCAGGTCTTTCTTTTTGCCAGTACTATGCTGTCTTTAATACTGTAGCTTTATAGTATAGTTTTAGGTCGGAGACTGTGATGCCTCCTGCTTTTCTCCTGTTGCTTAGGATCGTTTTTGCTATTCTTGGTCTCTTCTGGTTCCAGATGAAATTCATGATTGTACTTTCTAATTTGTTGAAGTATGTTAGTGGTATCTTGATTGGAATTGCATTGAATCTGTATAGTAGTTTAGGAAGTATAGCCATTTTCACTATGTTGGTTCTTCCTACCCAGGAGCATGGGCTGTCTTTCCATTTTTGATATCCTTTTCAATTTCCTTTTTTAGAGTGCTATAGTTTTCGATGTAAAGATCTTTTACTTCCTTTGTTAGATAGATTCCTAAGTATTTTATTTTTTTGTGTGCAATTGTGAAAGGTATATCTTTTGTTATGTCTTTTTCGGTGGGTGTATTGTTTGTGTGTAGGAATGCTATTGACTTCCGGGTGTTGACTTTGTACCTCCAGTGTATTTTAAATCCATCTATACATTACTTGTAATACCTAATACAATGTAAATTGTATGTGAATAGCTGTTATGCTGTATTGTTCAGGAAATAATGACAAGAAAAATGTCTGTACATGTTCAGTATAGGCACATTTCTTTTTCCTTAAAATACTCAGTGTGCCATTGGTTAAATCAGTGAAGATAATGAGAGGATATGGAGGCCAACTTTTTATCTATAGCCTATAAAAAAAAATGACACTGATCTTGGAGTCTCAAGATCTAGAAATGAGTCTGAACTATTCTTCCACTTGCTCCCTCTGAGACCTTGGGTAAGGAATTGATCTCACCTGAACTTCCTTTCTCATCTGTAGAACAGGTTATTTAATTTTATCTCATGAGCTATTTTGAGACTTGATGCAGTGCATGCCACAGTGTATTGAGTATCAACATACAATAATGAGCATTTGCCTCTTGAGTTTCTTTTACTTGGGGTCCCTTTGGGCCCTGATAACCTACTATGATCCTTTCAGATGATGTATTAGTCAGCTTTTTTGTCACCAAGACACAATACTAGACACCCACAACTTAAAGGAAGAGAAAGTTAATTTGGCTCATGGTTTCAGGAGATTTGGTCCATGGTAGACTAGCTCCAAGGCAGGATTATGGCACATGGGTGTGGTACAACAAAGCTGCTTAATTCATGATGGCCAGGAAGCAGAGGGGAGGAATAGCACCAGAGTAGGAGTGAGGGACTGGACATAGACCCCACTGTCATCCCTCTGTGCCCCACTCAAATAAAACCAGAAGTGTGTTCCACCAATCCCCTGGTGGATCCCAAAGCCAATCAAGTTGACCCTCTACCCTAACCTCCATAGACAGTGAGTGCCTTACAACACACATGGGTTTGCAGGCTACAGAAGATAGTCAGCAGGACAATGACCATGCAATCCGTGTGACTCCTGAAGAGATGCCAGAGGCCTTTCTGAGTTAATCCCATTTGGAGGGGTTTGGCGGGGAATGGGTCTTGTTCAATGTCCCTGCTGTGACTACTCAGCTAACCATAAAAGCAGCTAACCATGAAAGAGAAGTTTCTGCCTATCGCCATCCCCTTGCCACTCATGGTGATTCTTCTTGATCTGTAAATCATGAAGCTCCACTCTGAGCCTCCCTGATGGCAGTCCTCTTATGAAAGCATGTGGGCCCCAGGACTTTATGGCATCAATCCAGAGCGCTGAGTCTCCTGCCCTCCTCTCATCCTTCCCCCAGGCCCACCTGTCCCCTGGGCCCCACCTAGCTGTCGTGATGTTAACGTAGAAGGACAAATACGGTTTTATATTTCAAAATCATCAGGCAGATCTGATTAATTTTGGAAGTGAATAACACAAAGATTCATCACAAACTTTCAGGTATGAGCAGCAATAAACAAAACCAGAGCATGGAGTGCTATTTATTTATTAAAACAGTAAATTGAAAGGAAATGGGCTATTTATTTTGCACGATGTCTTCCACAGAAATAATTGGCTCATTAATCACATTCTCACCATGGTCACGTTTGGAAGGTCAGGTTTAACACAGAATTGAAACAAGGGGTGGTGTGTATAGCCCTGTAGCACGTGGAGCCCAAGGACCCTGGTTTCCAGGCTTGCACTGTGGATTCTGTGGCAAGTGTCTAGGCAGCTGGGCAGCTTGTGGGAAGATTGTATGACATGCTGATTAAGACCACAGATTGGCAGCAGGGAGCTTGAGTTCAAAGTCCAGCCACTATCACTTGCTAGCTGTATGACACTGAGCAACTATTGCCTCGCTTTCTATATCTATAAACTGATGCTAGTACAAGTACCTACCTTGTAGGGCACCATGAGTTTGAGTTCATGAAGCCCTAGCATGTTGCTAGGCCGGGTCTGGTGCTGCTATAGGTGCTGGTTAGAATTGCTTCTTTGGCCCAGGTAGAATGTCAGTGTGGAGCACTTTGGTATCAATGGAAGCTTAGAGCATAAATGTTAGTGTGGGGTTTCCAGGCCTCTGAGGGAGGCAGAAGAGTATGGTAGAGGTGAAGAGGCAGGCTCTGAACTTCAAATCCAACCTCTGTTACTCCCATTTCCTTATAGTATGATTGGGCCAGTCTGTGCCTTACTTGTCTCATATATAAAATGACAGTGATAATAATAGTGCTACTTGCACACCCCTCAACCCACCCAGAGTGAAGTCACTGGCTTGAGTTCTTCTAACGCTCAGCCTCTGGATTCACAGAGGGAAGAAGCTTGGGGCTGGTGTTTATCTGAGCTGGTCATTTAAAATCTGATGGGAGCCCTTAGAGGTTTTAGGCAAGGAATGAGCTTGATCATATTTATGTTTCAGAATGAACCATGTGGCGACTGAAGTATGGAGGGCAGATGAGTGGGAGGCAGAGTCTGTGTGAGCCATGAGAGGCCCAGAGAAGGTCCCAGAGCCGTGTAGCAGGCACCCCTGCCACGATGTGCTTAGTGATGGCTGGTGGAGGTAGCAGGTAAGGAGTCTGTGGCTTGGGCACTTGGAGGAGGAGATGCTGGTCATGGGGGTAAGTCTACTTCCATCATCTCAGGGCTAGCCACGTGCTTGTCCAGGGCCTGTAGGTAGCAGGAGCTCAGGCCTGGAGCTCAAAGGAGAGATGCAGATTTGGGGTAGGAAGAGTTGGCATGAACATCTTCTCCCAGAAGCGGACCCAGAGACAAGTATTTGGGAGGTTTGCTCCTCAGAGTGCAGACGTTGTGGGAGTGAATCAATGCTGGGGTACTCAGGGGCAACACAGAGAATGAGTTGGGGAGATGAGACAGGCAAAGGAGGAAAAACAAAGGGCTCCGTTCCACTGGGACTCTTTGAGATACTAAGGAAGGAGGCCTCGCATATTCCCCTGGAGGCCAAGGAAGGCTATTCTTTGCTGGCAAAGGTTGTTTGGGGGTCTAAACTCTCTGGCCCTGTGGGTATCCTGTGTACAGGCTGAGCAGGCCCCAGAGAAGGGCCTCAGGCAGAGATGCAGGCAGCCAGAAGAACTGCAGGCATGTGGTTGTAGGCAGGTGACCTTCGAGGCTGGCTAGGACATGGCCAAGCCACTGATGGCTTCTGCCATTGTTGCTGCCAACAACTGTGTTTGCCTTCCAGTGGGGAGCAAAGAGCCATCTTCTTCCTCATTGCTCATAACAGATGGGATAATGTGCAGGTTCTGGGCAAAGCAGGGGGCTGAGTCACAGAACGGGGGTGTGAACCAGGCAGCGGGCTGGCAGTGCAGGAGGTCTTCTGGGGGATGTTATTGCTGCTCTCTCCAGGATCCAGGAAGGCAGTGAAAGTGGAAAACAAAGTTGTTTAATGAGCAAAATCATTAAGAAAAGTAATCATTTCACTCTAGGGTGTGAGAGCCCCTAAACAGCTGCTAATTAGCTGGCTGCAGCAGGCGGCTGAGGATGGGATGACATGAGGCTGGACATGGTAGAGACTTCCTCAGGTTCTTCCCTCCCTTATGCTCTGACCTCCTGCTTCTGCCCACGCCCACCAGGCATCTCGGTCCCTTACCTTTGTATGTAGGAGACAGAGATATCCTGGGCCAGCCATATGCTTCCCATGCCCAGGTGAATGGGACCTTCAAGGACCATCTCAGGGCCTCTGGTCCTTCCAGGGCCTCTGGGCTCAGAGGGAGAGTGAATAGGTGTCTCAGGAGGGAGACGTCCCTTTGTCCTGCCTTAACTGTCCCTGGATTAGCTTACAGGAATGGATACTATTTGGGGGTTTCTTCCTCGGAATGCAGATGCTGTGAGGAGTGGGTCGATGTTGGGGTGCGTTGACAGGAAGGCAAGGATGTGTGGAGTTTGTAGGGGTGCGGGTGTAGGCGGCAGTCTGTGAGAGCAGGTGTCTCCAGGCAGGTGATACGGACACGAGTGGGTGTTAGCACAGGTGGGTGGGACACAGACGCTGACAGACACGGCAAAGTGTGGGTGTCGATGACAGCAGCTTGGTGTCAGGATGTCAACGGATGAAGTAATCATAGTGAAGATGTTCTTGCATTATGTGCCCTTCACGATTCTATGTGTTCTATATAAATTTAATCATTTAATTTTCGCAACCACCCCACCACTAAGACAGGATCTTAGTATCCCTACTTTTTAAAGGGAGGAAACATGTACAAAGAGGTCAAGGAGCTGTCCAAGATCATCCAGCCGGTAAGGGGCAGGGCCAGAACTTGAACCCAGGTGTTCCGGCTGGAGCCCCCACTTTGTCCTTCTCCTTTACACTGGGAATGTGGTCCAGGCAGCGAAGGTGTGAATGTAAGTGTGTTCACGGGTCATAGAGGCTGTTGTGAACATGTGAACGGATGCTGCTGGAGACAGAGATCTAGGCTGGTGCTGGGCAGTGGGGACCCGGGATCACCCGGAGGATTTGTTAGACTGTAGAGCATTTCTAACTCTGCAAGTCTAGAGTTGGGCTCCAGAACTTCATTTCTGGTAAATTTCTAGGTAACGCTAACACTGCACATTTGGGGACCAGACTTTGGGGACACAGCGGCAGGGCATTATGCCTGGGTCATTATGAAGAACAGGAATTAATGGTTTAGCGATAAAGAGAGGAGGGTAGACTAGAGCAGAGGGTGCATTTGGAAGTCTGGAACGGGTGCAGCAGGGAGAAGATGCTGATTGGAGTGAGTGTGGAAGCAGTAGAATTTAGTGAAGTGGGGAAGGAAGTGTGAAAAGGTTATGCAAGTCCTCGGTCCAGGAGCAGGCAAAGGCCATGCCTACAACCCCACGGGGGGCACTGTGCTCTTAAAGGCCTCCAGACCTGCGCCGACTTCCCAGGTGGTGGCCATCAGGTGTGACCAGCCTGGCAGCTCTCTGGGTATCCTTGTATTTGTCCCCTAGGGAGCCCAAGGGGCTTTTCTCGAGTTAATTGTAAACTTCAAGGCGCGCCTAGGACAGTAGTCTGGGCAGTCTCGGGGGCATCCTCCAGGGGACTCCTGCGCAAGATAAGGTTCCTGGAGTGCAAACATAGCTGGGACAACAGGCCTCTTGTCTCCTGGGTTCCCACAGGTACAGGAGGTTTCTCCGCGTTTCTCAATTATCACTATAAATGACTGATCCCGGAGAGGTGGCTGCCTGGATGGGATGCCCTTAGGAAAGAGGACCCAGGGAGCGTGGGGAGGTGAGGAGCTGAGGCTGTGCAGAGTGGGACTTCTCTCCTCCCTCAGCCTTAGGGCCTGGCACCAGTGACTGCTCTGCTAGGAGCTGCAGCATTGCAGGTGGTACTGGCAGGGTGGAGGGATCCCTTAACTAAAAACAGGAGTCCCCAGGCAGAGGGGCTCCTTGGACTGTGCCCAAGAACACTCAGCTGGAGGCTATTGGAAAGAACGGGGGTGGGCAAGAGGCTCCAAGAAAGGGGCCTCCAGTCATGGCCACTGGTCTCTCAGAGTGCGTCTAGAGGGTTGCCTTGGAGCTAGGAGTGAGTGAGCCGTGTGTCATAACCACAGATGGCATTGTGTCTTGCCACCCCAGACATGTTACATCCCTATACTCAGTACCTCAGAGTCTGAACTTACTTGGAAATTGAGTCTTAATAGAATCTAATTAAAATTGCTCCCCAAGAATAGTGGATTGCTTATGCTTTAGATCTAACATGTCCCTCCACAGGCTCGAGTGCTCAGAAGTTGGGGTTTTGGGGGTGACTGGATCATGGGGCTTTAACTTCCACAATGGATTAAGTCATTGAAGAGATCCTAATTTGATAACATCATTGAGAGGTAATGGAAAGTCAGGAGGTGGGGCTTAGTTGAAGGGAATGGGTCATGGGGGCATGAAATTGGGGACTGTATTTTGTCCCTTGCCCTTTCCTCTCTGGCTCTTTCTCTCGGCTTCCTGGCTGCCATGAGGTGAGCAGCTTTCCTCTGCCACATGCTTCCGCCATGTTTCTGCCTCACCACAGGCCTGAAAACAGTGGAGCCTGCTGACCATTGAGTAAAACTTCTGAAACCATGAGCTAAACTAAATTCTTGCTCCTTTAGTTGTTTTTCTCAGATATTTTGTCACAGTGACTGAAAGGTGAGCAATACAGAACTAGTATTATAAAGATGGGAAACTTAGACTTGAGAAACAGACACCTACGGGGGTCAAATCACGTGAAGACACAGGGCGAAATGGCCAGCTATAAGCCAAGGAGTGTCCAAGGCTACCAAGAACTGAGAGCTGGGAGAGAGGAATGAAACAGAGTTTCTTTCACAGCCCTGAGAAGGAACCAACCCTGTTAATACCTTTATTTTGGACTCCTGGCCTCAATTGAAATGATAATTTTCTGTTGTTTAAACCACCTTGTATGAGACATTTTGTTATGGCAGCCACAGAAAACAGATACACCATGATGTATAGAAGGAGCCAAAGTGATCTTTACAAGTGTCACTGCTGAGTGAGCTGGGGAGTGGACAGCTGGGAGAGGTGAGGGAGGTGACTTGGTGACTTCAGAAGAGGACAGGGTAGCCCGAAGATCAGAGAGGGACACTCTGATGACAGCAGATGACACTCCAGTGGCCACATAGCACAGAAAGGGAGAACTGAGGGTGTCTTCTGGGGGGAGCCCGCTGTGTGTGGGAGAGGCAGGGAGGCCCTTCCCTCTGGGTTGGGACCTGAGGTCCAGTGCTCCTGCTCACTGCCGTGGGCCTCATAAAGCAGCTGGCAGCTTGCATAACGAGTTCCTACTGTCTGCAGGGGTTTAAAGTCTCCTGTTGAAGGGGCGTGTAAAGAGAAGGGCAAACACAGGTGCATCTTTGGCTACCAGAAGTCCAAGTCAGAGGAGCCAGGCATGAATCTTCACAGGGCACCAAATGACCACAAAAGCTTTTTTCTTAATCAACTGTGTTTTATTGTCAGTTATAAATATTTTCCACGAGTCCCCTATTTACAGTTGCAAAATAGTTTATGATATTGTACCTTCACCCACCATTCAGCATCTTTCTATAAACTCCATGAAAATTGAATAGGAAATAAAAAGCTCTTTTGGGGGCCCAGTAACTTGGTGCCCCCAGACTCCAAACAACTCCAGGAGGACAGCGGGCGAGGGCACGGCAGGTGCTACACGGTAGCAAAGGGCAGCAGGCAGCAGCTCCGGGCGGCTCAGGAGGCCAGGCTCCTCAGGACGTTGGTGATGCTCCAGTGCTGTCCTGAGCACTTCTGCAGCACGAGCTGGAAGCCGAACTCCATGTCGCTGTTCTCCTGCAGCTCCAGACAGCGCTTGGACTTGCGGTTCTGGATGGGGCCTCCCTACAGCCAGGGCAGACGGTGGGGTCAGACGCATTGAGACTGCTCAGTGAGATTCAGGGAGCCCAGTGATGGGTGGGGGCTGAAGATATCTGTGGTTTGGGGACCAGCTTTCCCGTGAAACTCCAGGCTCCCCAGCTCTGATGCATTAGTTTCCTCTCAAAGACTGACCACGCGCCTCCGTTTTCTCACAGTGCCCTCGTTCTTTATGAGGACAAAGACCTCCCTGCTCCAGCTTAGACAAGGAGCCCTGGCAGGGCTGCAGCATGCTGGCTCGCTCTGGTAGCCCCTGCCCGTGGCTGGCCCTGCTCTGAAAAGCCCACACCCGTGGGACCACCCTGCAGTCAGTCTGCATTTGAGCATCTCCAGAGGCCCAGAACCTCCCACTCCTGAGGTCTTTTCTCTCCGTGGACATCTTGGGGGAACCAAATTCAGGATTTTGAATATTGTCTGTTAGGCCACTGGGCTCCCAAAACCCTGAATTTAAATGGTTTTCCATGCTACTGATCAGTAGCTATAATATTCAGTCCATCTCCCAAAGCCTTTTGAAGGAAGTGATGTTCTATTCCTCAAAGCAGCCCTAAACTAAAGCAAAAAAGCAGTTCCCTCAGAAGGCAGGCTGAGAGTGGGTGAAGGAGGCAGGAGATGCAGAGCTGGAGGCAGAGGGGTGCAGGGTGTGGGTGTTGGGGACGGGCTATGGGAGTCCCCACATCTGGAACGGGTGAGATGGCCAGCGGATCACACAGACCTCTCCAGAGGCAGCACTGTGGATAAAGTAGGGTCCCTCCCCCTGTACCCCATGCTCCAGGCCCTGCCCAGGGAGATCAGTGACTCTCCGCCCTCAATAGCAGAGACACTTCCAAAAAAGGGAGACTGAGGTGTAGCACACCTCTGGCCCTTCCTCACTGGCTGCTCTGCCTTGGACCCCTCCATCACTGAACTCAAATCCTGTTGCAGGGTGTACACCAAGGGGCTGCAGACCTTCCCTGCCATGTCCCTTTCGGGTCCCCTCACATCTATGCTTGCCCAGGTTCAACGCTGCCAGAACCTTGTGGGATGACTTCGTGTGATTTGTCCACCCTGGCTGTCCCCCTATAGACAAGCTCTGGTATTCTGTGTCGCTTGGCACTGTCCACAGTTACTTATCCTGGACAACAGGCTTCCTCAACATGGCCAATGAACTGGCACTTTAGGTGGCCGGACCTCACTCTTGAGCTACACTGGACACCCACGGAGGGCACCTGGATTTGACTTCTTGGGAGCTGCAGTCCCTCTAGGGTCCCCATTCTGTCCCTCAGAGGCTGGGTTTTGGAGCCTGAGGCATCCCTTGTGACACTTGCTGCACACAAGGCCAACCCATCACTCTGTTGGCCCAGAGTTGACAGCTTTTCTGTCAACTTTGGTCCCAAAGCCTGAGCATACCTGCCACCCACACCCAGGCTGGGCCAGGTCACTGCTGCTTAAGAGAACCTGTGGCCATCCTCTCTTGGCCCCTCCAACGGCCCTGCCAGTTCAACCACCTATCCTACTTAAGGAGGCTGGGAACAGAGCTCATGCAGGGGGGCTGACCCCAGCCCAGCTCCCTATGTCACACAGTTGCTGGGTATCAGGTGTGAGGCAGAAAGGGCAGAGGGCTGAACAGGACACCCAAGATGTGGCTTCTCGGGGTTGTCAGCTGTGTGGTCTTGGGCAAGCCTTTCCCCTCTCGTTTCCTTGTCTGTAGGGCCACAGGCTAATTTCCATCCCGATTCCCTGATGATGGGCAGAGGACAGATGGGAAACCCTGTATCAGCTATAAATCTGCAAAACGTGGGGCTGTTCACAGCATCAGCAGGCGGAGGTAGGGAGCTGTGCAGCCCAGAGAAGGGGACTGGACCAAGCGTGCACCCCATCCACTCTGCTGAAGATTCGGCCAGCTCAGCACATCCTCAGGGCCAGGCCAGGCCGTGCCAACAGCAAGGTTGCTTTGCAGCCTCGGGGTCCCTGGAGCTTGGAGAAACTTGTCTAAAATAGAGAAGGCCACAGCGCCTTGCTTCCTCCCAAGCAACTCAGGCACATTCTTACTCAGCCAGCTGTGCCTGCCAAGGCGAGAGAGGGAGGAGGGAGCAGAGGTCTCTGAGAAATACAGTGTCCTTCAGAGACACAGGCTGACATTTCCCAGGCCCTCCCCAGCCCCCGTGCCCTCAGCACCCCAGAGACAGGAAGTACGTGATCCTGGAGCACACATATCCCGTGTGGCCTCCTGGAAGGATGTGGAAGAAATGGATCGAGGCCAAGGACAGGGTTGGGGGCTGAGGGAAGGGACCCAACTCAGTGAGAATGTTTGGGCCTGTCAGAGAGGGCAGCGTATGAGGCCAAGGAGAGTTCTCTCCCCAGAACTGAAAAAGGAACAGCTTCTGGAACAGGGCCAGCAGCCCTGGGGCGCTCCCTGGGACCACATCAAGGGCACAGAGAGAAGAGCCAGGCCCCTCGGGTGCTAGAGATGGCACTGTCATCCTCAGATTTCCATCTCCCTCCCTCCCTCTGAGGAAATTCTATTCATCAAAACTGCAAAGAAGCCTTTCTTTCCTCTCCACACAGCCCCCTGGCAAGTTCAGCATCCTTGGAGCAGCCTGGTGTTGTTCCTGGTTGCGCCTCTGGCTGTGCACTGGAGATGAGAGCAATAATGGCTGACTCTTACCTACCATCTGTCTAGCTCTGGGCCAAGTGCTTTCCCTGGCCAGTCGCATGCATGCCTCACAAAACACTGAGAGATGGAGGTAAAAAGAACTGGAGACTGAGGTCTACAGGGGCTGGAAGACTTGCCCAAGGGGCTCATGGCCTCCAAGTGGCTGAGCCGGGCTGAAGCCCAGGGTGTCTTCACCCCACACGGTGTCCCTCAGCAGGATAAGTGGCCAGCCCCAGCTCAGCACTTACTCCATCCCCACCTGTCTCAGAGGGAGTGGGTCAGACTGAGGGGACTGCTGGTACTCTCTCAGGCCCTCCCCAGCCCCTGTGCCCTCAGCACCCCAGAGACAGGAAGTACGTGATCAGGGAGCTTCTGGCGCTCTAGGTAGCGTATTACGTTTGTTCCTTTGAGGGTTCTTGGCACAGACATGATTCATTCATCCTTCCATCCATGTGGTAAATATTTAATGAGTGCCCACTGTGTACCAGGCACAGTCTTGGCTGCTGCCAGGCATGAGTCACTAAACAGGAAAAGGTCTCTGCTTTTGTGGCGCATGTACTCTAGGAGAGAGAGCAAGCAATAAACTCCGTAGCATGCTAGGCATTAATAAGGCTACACACAGAACTGTGGAGCTGGGACAGATTCCGGGGTGCTGGGGAACAGGGGCAGGGAGCGATATAAGAGATTCTCAAAGGTAAGAGCTGAACAGAGACTTGGTGGGGGTGTCCCTAGGGGATTCCTGGGGAGTCCTAAGTCCTGGTGCAAAGCTGTAGTACCAGTGGCCGGCCTGGGCCACTCAGGGAACTGCAGGAGCTGAGTGTGCAGGAGGGTCAGAGGGAGGAGACAAGGTCCGAGAGGTGGGACTGTGGCCAGCAGTGTGTCCTTGTGTCTCTGAGCAGACTTTGGCTGTTAATCTGAGTGACAGATATTATGGTTTAGATCTAAAATGCCCCCACAGTCTTAGGTGTTTGGAAGGTGATTGGATACACTCAGCAGTGGGTTCGCCCATTCCTCGGGTCAGCACCTGAAGCTTCTGTTAGGAAGCGGGGCATGGTTGGAGGTGGGTCGGTCACTGCGGACATGACCTGGAAGGGTGTGAAACCATGAGCCAAAATGAACCTCTCCTCCTCTAAGCTGTGGGTGTCAGGGATTTCGTCCCAGTGGCAGGTAAGTGGCTAAGACACAGGGGTAGCCATTGTAGTTCTGATGGCTACGTCAGCCACACCAGCCTGGATGTCGTGTCGGGCTAGAATACTGAAATAAGGAAGGAAGTAGGGGCACCTGTTAGGCAACGCTCATCCTAACCCCCAGGGCCCAGCTCAGCTTCTGGGCCAGGGGCTGGATGCAGTGCCCGCTCCTACTCCAGCCCCTCCCTCTGCGAGGACACTGTCACTGCATTTACCAGCCCAGTCATCTACATTATTTGTGTAATACAACTACAGGATCTGGAAACGCACAATACTTTTAATTAAAGAATTTAAATAAGGGCAATTAAACCTGGCAGGAGAGAAACCGCAGCACACAGAGAGCTTAATTGGAAAGGAAACTAAATTAAATGTGGAAACAACAGCTTAAAAAAACAAAAGTTGGATGTATAGAATTAACAAGGGCTGATGATAATTTCTAGAGCTGGGCTCCCGGCCTCCGGCCTCACTCTTCCTCCTTCTGGGCCTCTCTGGAGTAGTGACTGCCAAGGGCCTGAGCAGAACACAGAACTCTTCTCCCTGCAGTGGCCATGGGGCCCTAGGAGAGGTTAAGCCATTCTGGGCTTCTGTCTTCCCAAATGCAAAAGGAGACAGAGCACTCTAGAGGCACCCAATTCATGCCTCAGTGCAGGGACATGGAACCCATGGCTCATGTGCCCCTTGGGCATGGAGGAGCAGGTCCCACATGATTACACAGCCAAGTACCTCTGCTTCAGTTCCCACAGGTATGTTTCAATGGCAGCTAGATGTGGATCAGCTAGCATCAAACCAGCTCTGTCCCTCCTGGGGACATAGGCCGGGTAAATGGATCTGAGAGTCAGAGTCACTGGGGAGTTTGGGAAACTATAGACCACTGTCCTCCTTTTTGATTGCAGAGGATGAAAATGAGGCCTCAAAATGTGCCTTTTTTAAGTTCCCTGGCACAGGTGCACGGGTGGTCCTGGGCCGGGACCACCCTCAGAGGACCACACAGGAGCTGTGAGCCTCTTTCAGGCAAGGCTCCGGGGTATCTGGGCTGAGCCTGGCTGGTCTCCTTTATAGCCAAGGTGTCCCTGCGGAGGTTGTATGTGTCCCAGTCCTGTGTTGTGCACACCTCTCACGTTGGAGCTCCTGTTCCACCTTGCCCACTAATTAATTTTCTGCAGCAAGCAGCCCTGTGGGGTCTATGGCTTTAAGCAGCGAGAGCTCAGAAGTTCCGGGTTAAGTAGTTAATGATTAGTAATCAAATACTTCAAAGCATGGGTGGAACCTTAAGGCTAGGTAAAGAAAGCCTCAAGATTAAGTCTTTTTGTAGAGTAGTCTTCCTGTATTATGATTATTCAACCCCCAATTTGTTCAGTAAGCACTTTGGTGTTTTCTTTCTTAAAGGGGACTCACCTGTGCCTGAGTGAGATTCTACCTGAGACATGCTGTGAGGGTCCATTGGTCCATTGGTCAGAGAGGGGGTAACTGCAACACCAAATGCCAAAGGACAGGTGGAGAGGGGTCGTGGACAGGTGGATAGGAGACAGTGGGATGGACTGGGACGCAGGGATCGAGCTAGGTCACACACATTAGAGGCTGGCTTGGCAAACTCCCCAGCCCCCCAGTCCCAAACTCCCAGTGTACCAAACTGGCTTCTGAAAGGCCACACAAAGCCCCCATAGTATGGTGGTTTAAAGAATGGGCTCCAGGGGTCAAATTCCCAGGTCAAATTACTTAATCTGCCTGTGCCTCAGCTTCCTTGTTGTAAAATGGGATCAATTTTAGTAAGTTCTGTACACTGCTATCATGGTTATTAAGTAATATTTATAGAACAGAGTAGTGTCTGGCACTTAGTAAACACCTTATATATGTTTGATAAATACATTTTGAAATGTTGCTCAACTCTGGTTGGTGGGGATGGAGCCATCACACTTGGTCCTGTCCCTGATCCCTGTGGGCTTAAGGAGGAGGAAGAGGAAGGGGAGGAGGAGGAAGAAGAGGAGGAGGGGGAGGAGGAAGAATGCTGACTGCCATAAACTAAAAATAACAGAAAACATGCAGGGCCTAAGCAAATCTTTGTCAGTGCCTTGAAACTGGACAATTCCACACTTGCCCCTTCCTATGACATGAAAATGAAAAGCTGTTTTATTCCAGAGCCATAATGAAAAACTCGATTATAGCCTTTTCTTGCCAACACAAAAGGTTCTCAAAGTTGGACTTGCTGACAGTGCCTGGGGACTGGAGGAGGGGCCAAAGTCAAGGACTCCTCCTCCCCATGTGTCAGGGATGCTTTGGCAGGATTAGAGGTGCTCTTCCGGAAACGTGCTCTGCCAATAAGTTTGTTTTGAGTGGGTTACTCGTCTCACATCAAATTATCAAATTAGACCCATGAGCCAGAGCCAAGTGTCCCTTAAAGTCGGGCTTGGCTCTGAGGGCTGCTGTCTTCCAGGGAGCCTCCCTCCATGCTCCCGAAACATCTTCTCTCCCGGCATCCAGCAGACATCTCTGTTGCTATCCTTGGTGGTCTCCATCATCTGGAAAATGCAGGAGTGCTGCTCTGAGGATGGAGGAGGTGCGGGCCTGAGATCCAGGGACTGCCCTGTGTGACCTCAGACCCCAGCAGGGTCCGACCCGCATCTCCACCAAAGAACCTGGAGACCAAAGTGTGGACAGCAGGAAACACAGTCTGCATTTCCTCAGATCCTTTTGTTTTAAAAAAAATATTCATACAAATTTGTACTCACTGCACACAATATGCGTATCTGTTTAGTATAAAATATTTCCACTTCCTTCCTTAAATGTGAAGTTACAGAAAGAGGTGCATATTTAGATTTTTTTTTTTTTTAACAGTCAGCATCCTTGCCGCTGAGGACATTGAAAGTAGGGTTTTGTCTCTGGACTTCCTGTGAATCTGGCTCGAGATTTGGCACACAGGAGGCCTTCCAGTAAAATGTGTAAGATTTTAAGAAGGACTCCATCACTTGCTCAACAGCACACAGGGCACCTCCTGTCTCAAGCTTTGTATTTGGTGGGGCAGATCCTGAAGTGTGAGACGAGGTGCTGCCCTCCAGAGTGCTGGCAGATTAAAGAGAAGGGCAGAGGGTGAAATAGTGTGTAAGAGGTTCCATGGGGTGTGATGAAGACCCACAAGAAGTTCAGCTCATTCTCAAGTTTGTTGTACCCTGTATTCAGGCTGGCCTGTTGTGACTTCTAGGTGGGAAAACACTCTCCCAGAGTTTGCAGTCTAACTTCAGGAGCTTAGAATTAGCACAATTTTAGATTTGATAAGCCCTTAAAACCACCTGGTCTGCTCCATTCAGAGCCTCTGACGGCTGCTGATAGTCCCTGAGTCCTGCCCTTTTCCAAACCGCCGACGTCATGGAGGTTGTCCTCATGGACAGCTCTGACGCAGTAAGGCAGCCCTGTAAATTCCTTGCTCTCCCCCTACGGTTCTCCCCCAGAGCTGTGCCATCAAGCCTTCTTGGCCTCATACAAGGCAGCTCTGCAGATACTTGAAGGTGGAGCTCAGAGCCTGTCACGGTCTTTCTGGTCTTCGAGAGTCTCCATTCACGTCCATCAGGCATCCAAATGTATAGAAAGGCTGTGAGGAAGCCAGAGCTTAGAGGACACCCATGATAGTAAAGCCTTCATAGGGACAGAGTCCCTTCAGTGACATATTAAAGGGAGGACTCCAGCACTTGCTTAAATGTTCACAGGCACGGAGGTGGTCAAGGTTGGGGGTAGTCTCCTTGGCATTAAGGGGCCATCCATTGCTTTGCTCCACTGGCGTCCCACCACAAAGAACATCTCTGCTGTGACCTAATACCTGCTTCTTCCTTCTCTCTCCACTGGTTCTGGGGTCACCAATCAAATGCATCTATTACTAACACCACGTCAATGAATCCCAGACTCTCCCAAATCCCCAGTATGAAGCAACTCTCAGAAGATTGAAAGATATACACTTTAATGCATTTGCATTCATAATCTTACGAGTCAGTCTGGAAATTCTTGAATCCAGAGGGAGTTAGACAAGTCATGGAAAGCAACATCTATCACCTCGCACAATGAGGCTTCACTGGGTGCTGCTGCAGGAAGCGCTGGCTGTTTAGAGATAGGTATGCCGGTGGAGGGGGACAACTGTGGTGGCCCACCAACTGTTCTTCAAGCCCAGAGCTGGGGGTGGTCCTGGATTAGCAACTTCCAGCTACCATCGTTTAACCCATTACTATGTCCAACAGGACACTGAAGTGTCTCTCAAAGTTCTTCCCCAGCCACTACTTGGTCTCCTGTCCCATGGCTCACATCCTTCCCCGAGATGATGGAATGGCCTCCTCCCTAGCTTGCTTCCCTTCTCCAGCCTCTTCCACTCTGCATGCTGCTGCCAGCCTATCTTTCAGGTCCCGCCAGAGAAATCACTATGGTTTGGATGTGGTTTGTCACTCAAGTATCCAAGTGTTGGAGGCTGGGTCTTGAGTGTGGCAGTTTTGGGGTGGTGGGACCGTTAAGAGGCAGAGCCTGGTGGATGGTCCTTAGCTCGTGGAGGCTGCTCTCTGAGGGGATTCAGGTGGCTCTCACGGGACCAAGAGCAAGGTGTTATAAAAGAGAGAGCCTAGGGCCTGAGCTATGCTCCAGCTTCCTGTCCTAACATGTGTTCTTCTCTGCTCACCCACATGACTTTCCTGTCTCTAGCCATAGTTATGCTATTCTCCATGAGGCCTTGATACCAGCACTATCACCTTGAACCTCCAGAACTGTGATCTAAATAAGCCTTTTTTCTTTATAACTATCTAGACTCAGGTATTTCATTATAATAACAAAAAGTAGACCAATACACAATCTACTAAGAACCTACTCCCTTTGCTTTAAGGCAAACTTGGCATTAACAATCTCCATCTTCTACCCCACATGGCTCTTAGCTTCTGTCTCCCTCCTGGCCTCTAAATTCTACCCTTATTGGAGTCACTTCTGAAATATACTCTGCTCTTTCATGCCTTTGCCTGTTGCAGGAGAAGAGGTTGATGCCAAAGAAATGAAGGCATCACATCGGTCAGAAGAGTACAGCTCTTTTTGTATGCTGGCACAGGCCCAGGGGACTACTGTCCAAAGCATGAATGAAACCAAACAGAGAGAGCAGACTTTATTTGTGAAGCCCCGCCCCACCAAGATTTTAGGATACAAACTAAATCTCTTGATTTGGATACACAATTTTTCACCTTATTTGAATACAGGTATTGCTTGATTACATTGGCTGCAACAATTTTCACCTACTTTGCCTAAGAATGCAGGGATGCCTACTGGGTCAATTTAGTTAAAACCATTGTTTATTTTTACCTTTTTACAAGGAGTAGGGGACAACTCAAAGGTCAGCCCTTATTAGTACATCCCTTACTAGTTATTAAGGAAACATGAAGCCTGTCAGTCTGCAATTGCCTGCGGTTGCCTGAGTTGATGGTAGGGGTCCCGCCATGCACCCAGGCAGACCCTCTGCTTGGGACGTTCCTTCCCCTTTCTCTGCCAGGCAACAGTCCCTACAACTTTCAAGATCTAGATCAAACAAGCCAAGTATGTGAAGCCATGCCTGAATTCTGCAGACAGAGGCCATCATCCTGGGTTCCCAGAACATCGTACATCCCCTGTCTCTGCACTCATCAAGTGGTTTTGTTGTGTGTTTATGTGCCCATGTGTTCCTTGAGGGCAGAGGCCATGTCTGATTCATATCTGTATCCCTTCTGCCAAACCCCTGTGCTCAATAAATGTTTGATGAACGACGGAAGGAAAGAATGTTCATCATCAGAAAATTGCTCATCAGAGCCCTGCATATTGGCGTTGCCAGGAGATGTTTTCATCAAACGTGGCTTCTCGGAATCAGTGTGTAACACTGCCCTGGTTCGGCCGAAGCATTGACAATTCAGAGGAATTTACAGGGGTTAGAGGAAAGGCATTTTATTTGTTAAACAGAAAATCAGAGTAGAGATGGAACACTAAGATATGCAAATGCCCTTTTTCTAGAAGAACCTAGCAGAATCACACTAGATTATTTTGAAATTAACTCAGTCTGAGAGTCTGTGGACCTTAAATTTAGTCCTCAGGAGAGCAAATAATACATAGTGTGAAATCAGACAGGAAGTTTGAAATCTGAAAGCCCCTTCTAGCCCAACTTCTGCAGCAGAATATTCTAGCTGGTAGGATCCCTGTGTAACTTGGAAAGACTAAAACCCGTTGCAAGGAAATTAGCCCAAGCACAAGGCTTTAATCATTTAAAAGGCTGCAGGCTTCCTCTGGCTCTCTGAGCAGCGACTCCTCATCCATGAGAGCTTGAGGATGGATTCCAGGTTGCTTGATCAATACTGATCATTTTGCATTAAGCAAAAGTTGCACATATGTTAATTATTAAATATTATATGAGAGTGGCTGCCCTGGGTTTGCAACTTAAGAATTTCAAAATATTACTTCCAAATAGTTCCCTTTGGTAGAAGGATCAAAGATGTGGTTGCCAAGGCACGCTGGGAGTTTTAATTAGATATATGCTAAAGTGGCCAAAAACTGCCCAGCCCAGAGTACCACTTGCTTTGCTGGTTTGAAGAAGAACCCCCTGGGGACACCTGTTCAAGACCAGGCCCCGAGACGAGGGAAGGAGGCAGCTGGATTTGGGGGTGTCTTTGCCTTCAGACTGAGGCTCATAGATAGCTCTGTTTCTCTGCTCACTGCCCAACCTCTGCAGGAGCAAGGCCTTCGAAGGGGGCTAGATACTGACTTTCACGAGGAACACTCACATCTGGGTGATCAAATCCCCAGAGCCTCAGGCACTTCTCTAGCCTATGACTTCCTGCAGCTATTCCAGGACAGCCCGGAAGTTGCTGCCCTCCTTCCCCTTCAGGGAGGCGAAACCCCATGGTCGTCCATCACAGGACTCCTAGAAATACCAGTCCACATGTCTGGCCCACATCTGAGCTCTGTGGGTCACCTCGGACCCTGGCTTGAATGGTAGCTTTGGAGACAAGTGCCCAAGGTCATGTTAGAAAGGGAGGAGAGAATGGCTAAACTTTCAAACTGCATTTCTGCCTCCTGTTAAATCTTCATCTTGTCTCTTTCACTTTCTAGAATTTTTTCTTCTAATTCTGCTCCACCATCCGTGCCAAATGGCGTTTTCAAAAGCCTAAACCTGAAAACACCCTGGAATTGCACATTGTCACCTCCTGTGGAATCAAATTCATCAGGTCCTGTGGCCTCCATACCCTGCCTCGGTGTCCCTTCCAGGCTTTTCTCTGGCTGCTCCCCACTGTGCCTTCCGGGATCTGGCCACGCCTGTCTGAGTCCCATGACCAGGCATGAGCTTTGGTGTCTTCATCCCTTAGGCACATTCTGTTCCCTGTCCCTCAGACACCCTTTGCTCCTCTAATGGAGCAAGATCCTAAATGCTCTGAGCATTCCACGCTGAGTACCCCAAGAAGCCCCCAACCTTGCTCCACCCCGTCCCACCACTACCAACTCCCTTCTCTGTTCCATTCATTGTCCCCAGGAAGAAGCTGAATCCAGGGGCCTAGCAGGCATCAAGGAGCGGTGCCCATGGCAGACTCTGATGGGACCCCCTGCAGACCTTGCAGTCTCAGGCATGAACCCTGTGTTGCCTGGAAAAGTCAGCCCCGTTCATCTCCCATCTCCCTGTACCCACATTCTGTAAGCCTATTTTGTACCAGGCCTGAGCCAGGAAACCACAGCCACTCTTCCAGGCACATACGCATCTGCCCTGTCCTCCCTGGCCCCAGGCCTTTAGCCTCTCAGCGGGAAGGAGGAAAAGGGGAGTGTAATTTTGTGCTCCTCTGGGCCAGAAATGTGTCAGGAGAAAGTCACAAGATCCCTTCCAGGCACAGTGTGGGTCAGCAACAGGCTGTGGATGGGGAACCTGGGGTTTCAACATGAGAGGGAGGAGAAGAAGCCACATGCCAGCCTCTCACAGCTTGGCTTGACTCTGCCTTCCTCCAGGGCCCACTTGCAGCATCCTCTGATGGTTAAAAGTATAAAATGGAATTTGAGATTATCTGATGAACAGTAACCAACAGGAGCACCTTGAGAAGGTTGCTTATCTTCTCTGTGCCTCAGTTTCCTTTTCTATAAATTTAGGGTAAGCATACCAGTCACACACACTTGTGAGGATTAAATGAGCTAATATATGCCAAAGTCCTAGTGTCTGGCACCCAGTAAGCTGCTGTCTTATTGGGACAGAGCCTTAAGTTACAACACATGTCAAAGGCCCCTCTTGCAGGGGCGGGAATCACAAGTCCCCTGTGTGCCATCCCCTGCCCTACCACCTCCCCATTTTGCAGAGATACCTGTACGTACCCTCCCCCCTGCCTGGGCAGTGCTCTCATTGACTCCGTGCGCTCCTTCCTGCATCCGGTTTCACAAAGTACTGCCTGGGCTCTTGCTCCTGCTCTCCAACTAGCTCCTAAACCTGTGACCTTGTTTTAAACTTGACCTTCCCCACTCATTTGGGACCTGACCTAGGGTCTCTCTAAGGCCTATGGATCCCCGAAAGGGGATCCTGTGACCATGGAGTATGATGTAGCGGGGGCTCCCCTTACCAGCTCCTGCTAGAAGGGGGAGTAAAAACACCAGGACTGCAATGGCGGCATGGCCAGCTTGCAAAGCCCCTTGCAGCAGCCTCCTTCTTCACCTGTGTGGAGGCAGCTTACTGGGAGGCTTGAGTCAGGGTCTCTGCCAAGCAGTCCTGTGAGTCCTTAGTCCCTCCCGACACCCTGAGAGCGTCCACTGTGCACAGCTCCTCAGGCAACCATGGGCTCCTTGGCCTCTTGTTATAAGCGCTTCATCTGCACCACCTGGGAGGCCAGCATCCCTGGCGATGGAACCTAATGGAGGAGATTCTCTGGGGCTGGGAGGTGGCTGAGCAGAGGCAGAGGTTGTCCTTCAGGCTGGGCATCTAGGTCCTCGGGATTGACTTTATAACGAGGAAACACATGGCCAAGGCGAGACGTCATTATGAGTCCTTAATAAAGGAATGTTCTACAGTGACTGATGCAAGGGTTGCTCTTCTGAAGTGGCCCCAAGACACTGCCCTGCTAGGAGCCCTCATCCCTACAGTGAACATGTACTGGGAACCAGGTGGGGAGCCACAGACCAGAAACCCAGCACTGTCTGCACCTGGGACACTGGGCTTCCTCTGTGAGAAGGTGCTTGGGTAGAAAATACGCTAAGGGTTAAAGTCAGAGACCCGAGTTCCAATCCCAGCTCTACCTTTTAATGTGTGCCTTTGGGCGGATGTCTCCACTCCTTCTTGGAGCCTCAGTTTCCAGGTTCCAGGGCTCTTACCTGAGAGAACTGCCAGTGGAGCTTCATCCTCTTGCTTTTGGCGTAACTGCACTCGATGAGCCGAGGCCGGCTGTTGACATCCACCAGGCACCGATTGTCATCGTCATCCACTGTGGGGCTCAGGACGCCTATGTGGATCTGCTGACTGCTTGTGTAGTACACATTCTGGGGGTGGACAGAAGGAGAAAGAAAGAGGTTAAATGCTGGTGCTCGGAGATGGGGGCAGATATAGTGACAAGCACCAGACAGCTGGCAAAGAGGCCACAGCTGGAGAAGATCTTGCATTTTTTACATCCAGTGAGTGGCCTTCATATTATTATCTGTTAACATGGCATTTGGTCCATGTGCATAACTAAATATTTTTGAGAAATAAAATTTAGGCTTATTATATGTAATACACTCTGATATTTTCTATTCTAGTCTTGCATTGAAAAACACTAGCTGCAATCTTTTAAATTGATTTCACCACCCATGGTTTAAAACACACCTCTTGAATCCACTATGGACAGACTTGCTGACTTTCTCCATAGGAATTTTGTGCCAGACATTACGCTTAGCCAAGAGACCCAGAGACAAAAGGCCTGGGTCACGTCTCCGGGGGGCTCAGGGGCTTGTGGGATGGGAGATGAGGAACACAGAATTTCCGTTCCTACTAAGGCTGTGCACAGCCTGTACTGGCAAGCTTTTCCTTAAAGAGACAAATGGCAAATGGTTTTGGCATTGAAGGTGTGCTGGGGGAGGTTGTCACCCAAGCCACTTCTAGATTCAGTGATTCTCAGAGAGGACCCTGGACCCCTCACATAGCTGTCTGCACAGCAAAGTTTATTACAGTGAAGGGACACAGAGCAAACCAGTAAAGGGAAAAGGTACATGGAGAAAAGTCTGGAGAACTAGACACAAGCTTCCAAAGTCCTTTCCCTGTAAAATCGCTCAGAATGTGCCCCATTCGCCCACAATGACTGTTGGGAATGTGTGTGAAGTGTTGTTTACCAGGGAAGTGGTCAGAGTCTCAGGTCCCCGAGCTTCTATCGGGCCTGCTCACATAGGCAGTCTCTGCCTGGTATGCATCAAACTTCCTGACTGCCAGACAGAAAGCAGGTGTTCAGTGTGAACAGCAGTGTTTGCTCCATCAGTTTAAGCATGGTGACACCCTCTTCTCAGTTGCGGTGGGAACCCTCATGGCTGTTAATTGCCATAAGTCAACTTGACTGGATTAAGAAACCCCAACAACTGTGGTGGTGAACCTGCGGAACGTATGCTGGCTGTCTGTTATCATTGAAAGCTCTAAAACGTTCGCCATCATTGTCCTAGAAGATTAGCAAAGCACACTTTGGATGTATCTAGCTGGATCAAGGAGGCACGACCTTAGGTCCCTGGCCCCTTTCCTCTCTGGCGTTGTTCCCCTGTTCTACTTCTTGACTACTGTATGAACTAAGCATCTTTGCTCCACCATGCCCTTCCGCCATGATGTTTCTGTCTTGGAGCCTGTTGAGCATGGACTGAATCCCCTGAAACTGTGAACCAAATGAAACTCTCCTTTAAGGTGCAGGTGTCAGATATTACGCCCCAGCACTGGGAAGGCTGGAAAATGCACCAGCCAAGGCCACCCTGTAGCAGACCTCTGCCAGGACAGCAGTCAGGCCTGCTATGTGGACGCTTGCACAGAGGGCCATGCAGTCTCTGAAACCCTAACTCTGTCGTTACAGCATAAGTACACCCACAGACCATACACAAACAGATGGCTGTGTTCCAAAAACACTTTCTGTACAAAAATAGGGGCTGTCTCACTGTCTGTAGTCTGGCCTTGGTTTAGAGGAAATCCACAAGATCCTGGATCTTCAGCATTTTCCATAACTTCTCTCAAGCCTGAGCCTAGCAAGGGCCATGAACAGGATGCTATAAAGTTCTGTGAGCTCCATGCCCGAAATTGCTAAAGGAATGACACTCTGTCCTCTCCCTTTGCATGATGAGGCAAATAGATGTCACTCTTCTATGCTCTAGGTTAGAATTCAGGATGGTCCTTCTAGTTACCTTGACCTATTCAAATGTTATCACTGGCAAAAAATTGGCTGACTGATTAAAGTGGCAAAGTGAAGTATTCTTGCTATAGCAAAAGAGGGTGGTCAACAAGGGCTTCTTAAACATGCACACAGGGCACAAAAGGGAGCTAGCAAGTGAGGAGGGTAAGGGGTGGTCCTTCATGGACATGTTCTTTCAACTGGATCTGGAGGGCAGGAAGGGTCACCCCTTAGTCACAAGAAGTGTCTTACGCCAGTACATCAGTCAAGGTCTCAATAGGAAACAAAAGACACACTCCAGGAGGGTGGAATAGAACACGATTTTCCAAGGTGTAGGTAGGGTGTCAGGTACAGGGAGAGTATAGTACTCTGGAAATGATAATGGAGCATTTATCATCCCTATGCCTGAAGGAACGAGAAGAATGAAGTTCTGTAGAGAGGGCTACTTTGAGAGGAGGGTTGGGGGACACATATCCCAACTTTACCCTCCCCACCAACCCTGATTTGCTGGGCCAGCCTATTGACCAAACCCAACAGGAAGCCAGAGAACACAGGAAATGTTCCAGCAAGTCTGCCTCCTAGGATAGAAGGACACATGTAGAAAGTGTATCTGGAGGGACAAGGGGAGGACACTCAGTGTAGCTCAGATCTCCTCTGTGAGGTCATCCTACAATTTGTCAGGTTTGGTGGATTCATGGATGTAGACATCAAAATTACTAGAGTGACTTATTCTTCCCATAACAGACCTGAAAGACCATAATGACCGAAGTTCTGAGCAGAGGCCAAACTTACAATGTCCAGCTCAGGGTGGAAATATAACCATAACAGAGAGGCCTTCAAACCTACACTGGGAAAGAGATGGGTTTCTGATTGTAATCCTGAGGCTGTTCATTGTGTGGCCTGGATTTTTAGGTCATAACTGAGGAAAATTTATGACCTGCTGTGGCTTACAGCTTACTGGAATTGAAGAAGAATTTACCACTTGGTAGAGTTTAGGAAATTAAATAATTGTGCATACTGACATGAGAAAGTTATGGCCCCTGTGCTAGAGGAGCCACAGCCAAATTGGAGAAACCAACAACATATCCAGGATAAATTTCCCTAATTACATTATGAGAACTGTCCCCACTTCCTCCATCACTCCTTGAGAATAGAAATGAAACTCACTACTTCCAAAAAGCATTCTCTGAACTTGTAAAGGTGTGGGGCCTCGTTCCAAAAGGCGCATGCCTGCTCATGCCCTTGGACTGAATGCATCACAATCTCCTTAGGTCAGTGCAGTGCTTATTCACCTTGCAGGCCAGGACCCAGATTCCCTGAGGCCTGGGAGCATGGGCTACAAGATAAGGACAGCCAGGGACCAGTCGCTTCCACCCGCTTCTCCTTCCCTGTCCCAGGGCCCGGGCTCCACAGACACAAGTGGTCACCCAGGTAATAGCTGAAATCAGTTTTTTCCACTTAGCTGCTCTGAAGTGCTTGGGGAGATGCTCGGAGAGACATGTGTGCACGTACTGTCTGGCATGGCTGTCACCAGTGCTGTTTATTGCTCTATAGTCCAGGAAATCATAATAGGGATGGACAGTTGTTTGTTATTTAAAAGTTAAACGACAAAGTGCACCTTGACTGGTGTAACCATGAAGCCAGCAGATCTAAGCAAGAAGCAGTTTAGAGCTGTGGTCTTCAATGGGGGGGTTAGTTTTGCCCACTAGGGGATATCTGGGTGCCAGGAGACATGTTTGGGTTGTCATGACAAGGAAGGGGGGTGCTGCTGGCATCTAGTCGGTACAGGTCAGGAGTGCTGCTCCACATCCTACGAGGGACAGGGCAGCACCCCTCAGCAAAGAACTGTCTTGCCCAAAGTTTTAGTGCTGCCACTGCCGAGAATCTCTGACTTAGACTACTGAGAAAAAATGCTGAAATATCTTTAGTTCTTACTGTGTGCCAGACAAGAAGCGATTTACATGCTTTGTCTCATGTAATCCTAATAATAACTCTGTGAGCCAGGTACAGATTGACTATCCTTTATCTGAAGTGCTTGGGATCAGAAGCATTTTGGATTTCAGGTTTTGGAATGTTTGTGGCTATATATGTAATGAATTATCTTGGAGAAGGGACCCAAGCCTAAAGATAAAATTCATTTATGTTTCATATACATGACTTCGACATATAACCGAAAGGTAATTTTTGGGCAATACTTTTACTCTGTGTACGTTTTGACTGCAGTCTCTCATGTGAGGTCAGGGTGGAATTTTTCCATTTCGTGGTATCACGTGGGTAGGTGCTCAAAGAGTTCTAGATTTTGGAGCATTTTGGATTAGGGATGCTCAACCTATATTTCTATTATTCCCCATCTTGTACATGAGGAAACTGAGGCACAGAGAAATTAAATAATGTGTCCAAAGTCACAGAGCGAGTGACTAGCAGCTGTGATTTAATCTGAGGCTGTTTGAGGCCAGAGCCATCAGTGGACTCCTCTCCCACCTCCTGGCATTCCCTCTGCTCCAGGGAGCAGGCTGGGAGGGAAGAGGGAGCGCCAGGAGGCTGGTGTCCAAGCCATCCCTTCGTGTCACTATAGGACCTGCATGAAGAGTACTGGAGGGCGGAGCAGCCCTGTAAAGGCCTGCAGTAAAGATGGCCCCAAGTGCTGAGACAGCCGCATCCCTCCTGTAACAGGGCCGAGGCGAGCAGTTTCGTTGTCTCTGGGTGTCTTGCAAACCCCAGAGGCACATAAATGACATCCCACCACTCTGTTCCTCCTCAGCTGCAAATGATTGATTCAGCTTGCTCTCCACTCAGCCCCATCCAGCTCAGCAGGGCTATGAACCAGATCAGCAGCATTTCATTCTGATGCTTGCTAGAGAAAGAGAAAAATCACCTGCGACTGTAAGAAGCAGCACATCTGTATCTCAGTTCTCAGACCAGTGGCAACAATTCTGTCTGCTCTGGGCCAGAGCCAGGAGCTGTGAGAGAGAGCTAAATTGTGCAGATGGCCACCGAGCCCACAGCGCCCTGGCCACACACTCACACCCTCGGGGCCATGGAGCCAAGACAAAGATGCCCAGGAGGGAGGTTCCCCTTGCTCAGTCATTCCTTCTTCCCTGGGCAAGAGCCCCAGCCTGCAGGATGTAGCTAGAGCCAGTGTGGCCTCAGCAGTCTTTCCATCCTGACAGCATGCAGGGCCCTGCCTCCCTGCCTTTTACGAGATTCACCCTTTGTGTGCTTCAAGCTTCACATTATCGACAGGAACTCTGCCACTGGGGTGGAAGGCAGCATCTTTCAGTACACTGCATTGCAGGCCCTCTGATTGGTACTTTCTGTGTGCATGATCACCTTCTGTTTGTGAGGATAAGGAAACTGAGGCACAAAGGCTGAAGGAGACACTTGCTGAGATGTACAGATAGGAATTGCCCTCTCTCCTCTCAACCTGGGGCACCTTCCCGAAGCTTCTCTGAAGTTCGAGCCACACAGCCCTTCCTGAGGCAAACGGCCCAGGGAGCTCCCCACTTCTCAGCAGGGCTGCCCCTCTGCCTGGCTTCAACCTTGGCTCCACCTCTAACCTGTCAAGCCCTCAGTGAGGA
Source organism: Hystrix cristata (assembly GCA_004026905.1). Classification (NCBI taxonomy): domain Eukaryota; kingdom Metazoa; phylum Chordata; class Mammalia; order Rodentia; family Hystricidae; genus Hystrix; species Hystrix cristata. The sequence continues at coordinate 29,236 of PVJO010012090.1, read as the reverse complement.
TGGCACAGGCACAGAGCCTGGCTTCCAATGGCCACCTAACTCATTCACTCAGGGCCAACCATGGCACTGCTAGGCCACTTCTACCAGCTGTAGGCACTGCGGCCCTGAGGCCACTGTGGGTAGGGTCCTAGAGCTTTTGGCCTTGCCCAACCATGGCGGGTTTTCTTTTGGCTTTCTTACACCTGGCTTTATAGAACATTTTGTTTGAACAAAAGGTTACAAAGACTTCTTTTAAACACTTTGACGCCCACTGCTCTAAAACACCAGGCATCTCTCCAGGAGGATGTTAAGCCTCAGTGAACCTTCCTTAGCCTCTACGCAACAAGCAGAGTCTACAGACATCTGGATCAGCAGCTTTAACCTCCTGCCTCCAACCTCCACCAGGCCCACTCTCTTGCATTCTTTGATATGGCCAGTTATTCCCTCTGCTACCCAGGCTTCGAGATCCACATTACACTTAGACTCTATGGAAAGTCTGGACCCCTAACCAAGCTGAACAGAAACTAGGATGGAGGGACCATGGTCTAGGCAGAAGACGGGGAGTGGCGCCTCACAGACAGCAGGAATGTGGAGCACATCAGGGTTCAATTGCTTAATGACACAATACTCTGAGGCACAACCAAAGTACTGGTTCTGTTCCCAACAGTGTGCCCTTACATTGGAGTAGCTGTTTTTCCTCCATTAGTGGGTGTTTCCTTAGCAACACTGGTGGCCTGTGGAGTGGGCGCCCTTGCAAAAGAGGGTATCTTACAGACCTGTAGTGACACCATCTGCCCGAGTCTCTGGTATGGGGTAGCAGTGGTGGTATTTGGCTGACATCTTCCTTAGTCTGGAAGGGGGAGAGCCACAGTGGGACACTTCATAGGAAGTTCTAGAACCCACCCCAGGGAGGACACAACCGTGCTTGCCTAGTCCTTGCACAGGAGGGACAAGATGAACCAGCATCCTTGTGGTCATTTCTATGAACCTTCAAAAGAGATTCGCTATACCAGACAAGGAATTAGCGCCCAGATCTCTGTGGGGGTATGAGGCAGTCTATGGAGTTAAAAGTCATACATGATGGGGGAACTACAGAGTGTAAAAATGGGGCGACGTTGGCAAAGTTCACTGAAGGGAGGACTAAACTGTGGACTGGATCATGGGAGAGAAGGAAGATCTGAGGGCAAGTGAAATGCAGGTGGCTAGAGAAATCACAAGGGCAAGCTCCTTAAGGCAATCAAGCTAAGGGTCCCCCCATTGGCTGTACGTCAGAATCCACTGGAGAGTACTAAAACCTATAAACCACTGTCCTGGGGTTAGGCTTGGCCTGGAGATTTATTCCAGGGGATTCTAACATGAAGCCAAGGCAGAAAACTGGCTGTATTAAGGAGATTTGGGGCAGCCTAGGAACAAAATGAAGGGGTAGCACCGGTGACCTTCTGGATTCTAAACCCTCAACTGTGGGGGGAAGCTGTCTCCATCTGCAGGGGCATTTCTTTTAAGACCCTGAGGAGGGTGGCCAAGAGGCTAGAAAGCACTATTGTTTAGGTGTTTCTCAAAGTGTGGTCCTAGCCTCACATGGGAGCTTGTTAGAAATTCATGCGTTTTGAGCCCAACCTCAGACCTGAGGAATCAGAAACTCTCAGAGTGGGGCTGCGAAATCTGTGCTTTAATGAGCCCTCCAGGGAAGTCAGATGCATGCAAACATTTGGAAACCACTTGTTTCGAAGAAGGTGGCCTGGTGGGACAAGTGGGCTTCCAAGTCAGGGAGGTCTCCAGGGTTTCCACCTGACACCTCAACTTCTTACTTCCTAGCTAGGAAACCATTCTGAGCCTTTGTTTCCTGACCTATAAACTGCAGGTGGTGTGAAGGTTAAAACATTGAGGAACCCTTAATCTGTTCACAGAGACTACGGGGCGGGGACAAGTCAGACAGGGGAAGGGAAGCAAAAGCCCCCAGCAAGGGGCTGCTGGCCCAGCTGCACTGCCCCCCCTCCATCTCGGTGGCCCCTTCCCGGTCAGACTGGCCTATAGGTGAGGGCTCAGGGAAACAGCCGGCGGGGTGCCAGAAATGGCAGGGAGCCGGGGAGGAAGAAGGAAGCAGAGCCTTGCTTTATTAAATTTCAATTTACAGAATGGGGACTCTGACATCCAGAATGTGTATTAGAAACAGGCTCTTTGTCCTCTTTAGCCAAGAATGAGCCGCAGGCATCTCTGTAGACAGGGTGGGCTGATTTAAGGGCTTAGTTATTGGTCATTAACCCCTCAACACAAAGGTTCATTACTGTGCCGAGGGCCACAGCGCACTGACGCTAAATCAGAACAAGGGGAGTGACTTCCAAAATGATCTTCTGTTCACCAACCACAGCACTAGGTCCATATGGGGAACGGAAGGCATTTATAAGCCCCTTTAGCCATTCCTGAGAAGGCGCATAAATGTGCAAGGCAAGGTTTCCAGCTCGGAGTTTCCCCTGTGAACCCACTTCCCTAGTGCAGGGGAAGCAGGGCAGGTCAAGCCCCTGGATCCCCCAGCTTTGAGGGGAGAGACTGTAACTGGTACTCGGTCCCTCAGCCAGAAATTGATCCAGTTCGCTTCAGCAACCTCCCTCTAAGGTACCAGGCCTGAGCCAGGCATTGGAGAAGCAGAGAGGAACAAGATACGCCCCTTCCTGAGAGAGATGGTGGCCATATGCAGAAAGATGCACAGGATACCCCCATGCCAGGCTGCGAGCAGATGACTGGGGAAGGTGCTGCGCTGCCTGAGAGCTGCAGGGATGATCCCTGCAAGGGAACGCTGCACACGTGAGGACTGGGAACAGCCTGGGGGGACAGTAGTCTTCCCAGACAATTCTCAAGGAGCAGGGGACTCCTAGATGAGGAAACAGGGTAAACAAGCCCACTGAGGGTTGAGGAGACAGTGCCAGATGCAGAGGGGTGGGGTGAGGAAGAAAAGCGCGTGGGGGTAAGGAGTTTGGACAGCATGCTGCTGGCCTGTGGAGTGCTGTGCCTCAGTCTGTGTCCCCTGCTTGTCAGCACATCTGAGGGATTTTAGTCTTTTGAGTCAAAAACATCCAAGGGGCCTGGAAAGCAAGGTTGGGCTAGAGGTGACTTGGGCAGCATCTGCAGGCCTGTCTGGAAGATTCCAGTAGTGCGTCTGCTGAGCAGCAGGAAGGAAATTAGAGCTTTTGACCAAGGAACCATCTTTGAACTTAAAACCGAATAGAAAAGGCTGAGCTGAGCCTGGTTTCTGTCTCCCACTGTGCAGCCAGGAAAGCAGCTACATGGCACTGTTGCTGGATCAGGAACATTTAGTTTTGGTTCACAGCTGCTGTTGTGTTCAAAATGTCCCCTGACCTGTCCATGAGGCTCCTCCTTGTGCCCCTGTCTTCTGAGATATTATACATTTCCATGTCGTTCATGTGGCCTGTGTTTATTGTTGACCAAGTGGCATATGAGCAGGAGTAAATGTCATCTGGTGCTTCAGCTTAACTGTGTTATTGTGACTGGCTTAAGAGCCACCTAGGAGATTAGCAAAACACTTCTGGGTGCATATGGGTGGGCCATGGAGACCTGACCTTGAGTACTAGACATGCTTCCTGGCCTGTCCCTCTCTAGCACTGTTCCCCTGCTCTGCTTCCTGGCCAACATGAACTAACCATCTTTGCGCCATTGTGCCCTTCTGCCATGATGTTCCTGCCTTGGATCCAGATGACCATGGACTGAATCTCCTGAAACCTGAACCAAATGAAACTTCTCCTTTATGTTGTAGGTGTCAGGTATTATATGCCAGTGACAGGAAATCTAACTAATATATATCACTTCCAACCAGGAGCTTTAAGAATAATCACGAGATCTATCGTCTCTCTTTTTGTCATACCTGCCGTATCTCAGATAGGTGTGGCTCTTCTGGCCCTAGGAAAAAGAGGGTGACACAGAATTGAAGCTGACCTGTGATGCATGAGCAAGAAATAAACACTTCTCGTTATAAACTACTGAGATGTGAGGATTATCTGCCTAAAGATACTGGATGAGAATGGGTGCTGCCAAACCCTAAAATAAGGCACATGGACTTTGGAGCCAGGAGGCTGGTGGTGAGGAAACCATCCTTGGATACTGGAAAGATGGTGACCTCTCCCAGGCAGCAGTGAAATAGTTGGCAAATCTGATGCCTGAAGTACCGTAGTAAAGTGATAACAGGGCAAATGAGCGCATACAGACAAACAGCCAGGCTTTGTTACTATCAGCTGCTTTCGACAAGGTACTGCAGAAGAGAGATAAGCTCAGAAAAGAAATGGACATGTTGCACAACTGAGAAGTGTTCGTTATTGTCAGCCACCGAGATTTCGAGGTCATAAGCTATTGGAGCATAACGAAGCCGGAACCGATTGACAACCATTTTGCTATGCTCTCTCGCCAAAGCATCACACAAAAATAGAATCATAAAATGCAATGTGTGCTTTTAGGTAAAGTACAGAGACTCTGAAAATATTTATCAAGGGGACTTGATCTAATGTGCGGAGCAGAGAAAGGGTTGATTCAAGGAAGACCAACTCCAGATCCAAACTGTCTAGATTCAAGACCCTGATTCCACTGTTCATTTGCTAAGGGGCTACACACAATCTACTCAGCCGTCAATCTCTCAGTCAACTCTTCAGTAAAAACAGGGGCTAACAGTGGCACTCACCATTGGGGTTTGGCATAATTATGTGGAATGATTAGTGCTGGGTGTTAGCTGAGAGTAACACTGCATAATATTGGTCACTTACTGTTAGATCCCAAGTTCCTTGAGGGCAAGGACCATACTTGTATTACTTAACATTTTATTTCTAGTATTTAACACCCTGCTAGACATATAACATATACTCAAAGCATATTTGTTGATTGAAATAATATACTAATAAATTCTTCCAAGAACACTAGAACTTCAGCTCTGAAATTCATCCAAGCTTGTTCCCTGGTACCTGTTTCATATCTCTTACCCCAAGACTCCTATAAGCTTTTCTCTGCCCCCGTTCAGACCAGTACATTTGGCACCACTCTCTATATGGCCCTGTGAATAAATGGTTTGGACAGAACAAGCCCTCTTCCAGAATAAGACTTTCACTCTTTGTCCCCAGGACACAGTTTATGCAGACCTAACTCTTCTCTGACCCCCACAGGAAATGAGGAGGCTCAGTCTCTTGCTTACACACAACAGTTATCTTGTGCTACACTAAGAAGAACTTAGGATGCTCCAGTGAGAGGGGTTGCATGTATGGTTAATAGACATTTTAACGTATGTGCTCAGTGTGGGCTGCAGACTGTCCAACAATCTCAGCTATCAGGAAGACATAGGAAAGAGCCTGGTAATAAAATCTACAGGTTTAGATTCAGCAGGGAGAAGTTAGCTCAGAGAATGGAGTTCGTGTGGATAAAATAATGGCACTTCATTCTAATCTGCAAAATACAAATCTCTTCTGTTTTACCTGTTCTAACATCATCTCCATCTCCACCTCCATCTTATGGTTTCCAGGAGGAAAACATAACCTGCTTACTGCAGGGAAAACAAAGCCCAGCTCATGTCTTTACTGCATGTTATGGATCTCAGATACCATTGCCAGATGGACTGTGCCACAACAGAGAAGATATTAGAAAACGAAGGTCATTCTTTTGGGGAATCTCTTTTCTTGCTAAAGCACATGAGAGGCACTCAACAGATATTCTTCAGTGAGTAAGTGAACAATTGAATGAAATGATACAAAATGAACAGAATGGGCACTGTGATAGGCTGAAAGCGCCCATGGATTTTTCCCATCTTCGCAAGCAAACCACTTTGCAACGCTACTCTGCAGCTCTGCCTCTGGAGGTTGAAGTCCTTTCTTCTCACCCTTGGGTCTGTGCTTGGCTGTATTCCTACTTCAGCCAATGTAATTTCCACAGCAAGTATGACACAAGCAGAGATGGGCAAGTACTCACGTCCTCTCTTACCGCCCTCAAGAATTCCTACCACGGCCACCATGTGAACAAGCCTGGTTCTGCCTCTTGGGCAATGACACACACGTGGCCCAGAAGCTCCCTCCCTGCAGGTGAGAGCCAGCCAGGCTCCACAAGCAGGTCCAGCATGTGACCAGCATCGACCACAGATGCCTCATCGAGCCCAGCTGAGACTAGGAAGCTCCAACCTAGTCCAGCCCAAACTGCCCACGTCAGGATCTCGGGCACAGTAAATGGAGGTGCCGTCACCCACTCAGTGCAGGGCGGGGGGGAGGGGGGCTTGTGATTAGGGAAAGTGCGCCGATAGAGACAGCTCATGTTTCAGGTGGGTTTGGAAAGCATATGACACAGAGTGCAGCTGTGCAGGAAATCATTGCTATTCCCTTTTGTCCCTACTTGGTTGAGGAAAATAAAATAATAATGATGATAGTATTTCCCATTTAATGAGTTCTTTCTAGATGTCAAAGTTGCTAAATGCTTTCCATATACATTGTTTAATCTTCACCTTAACTCTGGGTAAGAGTGGGTATTTTCTCCAATTTTAGGTGAGAAGAAAGAAAGTTCAGTAAATTAATGGCTAGAGGAGGCAGGGCTGAGTCTGAACTCGGGTCAGTTGCCTCTGAAGCCCGTCTTTCAACCACAACATGGCCTGCCTCCTCCTCCTCAGAAAGAAGAGAAGGCTCTGGCTGTCCCTCTCCCCTGAGGGCCCAGTCCTGTGCGCGGTCCCTGCCCTGCTCCTCCCAGTGCACAGTGCACACACTGCTCTTCCAGATGCGGCTCTTCTGGGGGGCTTCCCAGACAGCCCACGTCCCCATAACCCAGCCCGCTTTTCTCCTCAGCAGCAGGGCTCTGACCCTTCCCCTGGCAGAGTGGAGGCTCCACAGCTCTGCTGATCTTGGGCTGAGTGCAGCGTGAAATCTGGGAATGGTGGGACGTGACGAGGACAGAGTTTGGTTGTCAGAAGCACAGAAAGAGCATTGGAAGTGGGTGGTTTTTCCTGAGAGGCTGCAGTAAAAGGAGCTATCATTCCCCCAGGGGACTCTGCTATTCCCTCTTCCCGTTCTCCCATGGGGCCTCTTTGTGGGTTTTCCTTAGCCACAGGGCTTTTCTAGGAGGAGACCCTGGTGGAAGCTGTCACACTAAGATGCCCTGGTAGGGAATCTCAATGGTTGCATCTCCATATATCACTCTGCTCACCATTTCCTGGTCTGTTGGGAAGAACCTTACTGTGCAAGTGATGGTGCAAACCACCTTGCACAGATTTTCTGGATGATGCCAGCCTCAAAATATCACACATTTCATGATAAATTGTCTCTTTCACAAGGAGATGTTACTTCTAATTAAGGCAGTTCACCACATGGGTCATTACATGAGATTGAGTTTTGTTGTCTTTATGGGGCTTTCTCGTCCTCCTCCATCCCTAATACACTCTGTGCTTTTTCTCCAGTTCATCTTTCCTAAGCCTTTGTTCACATCTTCTGAAACTCATCAAACTTGCAGTGTCTTTCCAGAATGGTTCTTTCCAATAAAAGGGACATTTCTGTCCCCCAAATACTGCTTTTCCTATAGGATGCTGCCACTCATGCATGGTTCTGAATCTGCTGATTCTCTCGTCAGGGACACAGGGAGAGTTGACACTACCCTCCCCTCATCCTTCCCCCTCACCCACATCTCAGCCCCTTTGTCCTACTATAAAAACATCCCCTCCTCAGGGACCAGACAACAGGTCTATTTTCTTTTTCTCAACCACATTTTTCCAGGCAGTCTGCACATCCATCAAGAGCTTTGGTGTGGGTTGCAGCTTCCTCTACAACCCACTCGGCAGCCCTCATGGTATTGGTCAATGACCCGTCCTGCACCCTGCACCGTGGCTTTAATAAGGGGGGTGAGCACTGTGCTCCATGTTAGGCACCACGCCCAGACCCCAGCCCTTTATGCCCCAATTGCTCCACCCCAGAAATCCTATCCTTCTAAACCCCTCCTTTACCCAAGCACCTGTTCGTCTTGATACCCACTCTCTTACTTCTGGAACACCTGCTCGGTAGCCCAGTGGAGGCCTTCAGAATAACAACCTCTTTTTTTTTTTTTTCCTTTCTCCTTTCCTACCATATTTTGTCTTTCCTGGCCTCTCTCCATGTCCCTGGAAAGACTATACTCAATTTCCCTTAATCACCCCCTGGTTAGCCTCTTCAATCTTTGATTCCTTATTCTTTTGCCCTCTATATGCTATCACCCTCTTCCGCAGCCTGGTCTCCACCATCACTGTTCCCTGGGTGGCTTGTGCTACCTGAGAAGGTTCATGGAACACTGCAAATTAGACCCACCCCAACTTACAATCTCCGACCTCAGCCAGGCCCCACCATACTACTTAGCATCCTTCTTTGGGTACTTGCAAGGCACAGGAGCCACTGCTCAGCAGTGTACCTAAATCTTCTCTGCTCCTTCCAAGAAACCAGATGTCCCATTTTCCACATGCAAGGCTACCTCGAAACTCGTCCTGAACCTCCCTCCATCCTGCCCCAGAGCCTCAGCAGGAAAAGCTCTCCTCTTAGTCAAGGACCAACCTCCACCTGTTCTTGGATCCCACCTCCTCCTGTCCCTTCTGGTCGGCAGCCCCTTTCTCTGCATCCTTTCACAGAAGACTCGGAGACAGAGTAGTCTACATTTGCTGGCTCTGCCTCCTCACTTGCTTCCTCAAAAGGCTCCCTTGCTCCTGTTTCCTCCCACATTCTCCACAGCCACAGCATGCACCTTGTGGAGGAGAATTTCTTGGTGTTGGCTGCCTTCAGCTTCTGAGGACAGTGCCGGGGTGACTTCCGCCACCATGGAAACGCCTAGAGGGGATGAGCAGGCAAAGGCTGGCTCATTCTATTTTGTGATCATCACTTAAAAACCTTCAATCTCTTATTAATGTATTGCTTTATTTAACTCATATTTGCTATGCACCTCTAATGCCCCAGAAAATTTTAGTGGGTGACTTCAGAGCAGCCCGGTATAGTCCAGGGATGCCAAAGATACTGCAGAGATGTAAAACTTTTTTTTTTTTTTTGTAGCCCGATTCTATAAGAATTGAGACCACCAAGTCTTTATTCCTGCAGAAAAAAATGTTACAAAACTTTCCTTTTAAGCGTGTCCTTCACCCAAGTCAACCTCTACTCCCACACATGTTACTGCATTTAATACTATAGTTTTGAGCGAGAAAAAAATAAAATTGCTCTGGTGATTGATTTAGAGGGCCCGGCACTCCTTAAATTCCCAGTATATTAACACAGTGCTAACTTCAAGGGCTCCACCAGAGATCTACCCTCTGAGGGCTAAAGCGATGGACAGATTTCAGAAAAAGCATCCGAGAGACAGGCAAGGTGGTGACAATGGAGTTAGTTGGGAAAATCAAATAAATGAATCTAGTTATGCCCATGATTTATTCTGAGCACATCTGCTTAGGCCTCTTCTTGAGACAGATAAAGCATATCCTTAAACTGCATTGATACAAACACCATTCAGATGTCCACACTCAATGCCGCTAGTCATTCCCAAGTCCCAGAGCTCTTTATTTATGCTCCTTTCTGGGATTCTCTGCTAAGTGGACCTTTGTAAATGCGTGGGGAGGTTTTGGTCACATACCGACACTACTGGTGGCCAAGGCCCAAGGATGGTAAGTGTCTTGCTTTCCACAGGACAGGCCACAATGAAGAATTGCCCCACCCGAAATGTCAAAACATCCCACTGAGAAACAGCAGAGAAGGGCTCCACGTGCAGTGCCCACTTGCAGAGGGCCCAATCCCCTGTGCGAAGGCATCTGAGCACTCATATAAACGATGGGGCACAGGGCCCCTCGGGAAAGCACCGCACTTCTGCTACTCAAGAGACATAATCCTTACGCTGTCTACTCTGTCGCCGGCTCTCTCTTCTGGTCCTGGTTGGGTGCAGGCCTGCAGGACCATTGTGAGTGGGGAGCGAGTCACAGAAGCTGCAGGGGAGCATTAGTTAATGCAGCCCCGTTGATGGAAGAACCCAGGGGGCTGAGGAAGTTACCTGTCTCTTGCCTGGGGGCTGAGTCTCATGCAAGGGCAGGCCAACTTCATGTGCCAGCAAAACCTGGTGGCAGGAGAGGCACTGATGGAAAGAGGCGTTGCCCAGTCCTGCCCATAGAAACTGGCTAACTCTTATAAAGAAGACCAGGGTCTGGCTTCCAGCCCACCAAGGGAGGGTGTGTCTTTCACGCTTCCATTTCAAGTTCTTCATGATAAGATACTGGGTCTGAAAGAAGAAGTGCTGATCCCGCCAGCTCTTAACTTGATTAATACTAATTCTAATAGTAATATGAGAGCAATTATCATATTGATTGAGGGCTTAATACTAATACCAACAACAACAATTACCACATATTAATGGAGAGCTCACTGTGTGCCAGGCATGGTGCTAAGCATCCTGTGTAGTTCTCCATTGAATCCTCCCAGGATCTCAATGAAGTAGATTATTTTAACCTCTTTTTACAGCTTTGGGTCAAGGTTAGTGGCAAAGCCAATGTCCTTGGGCAGGCTGCCAAGACTGTGTTGATTGAGCGGTACTTTCCCATCTCCTCCAGCCCAGTGTCCCTTTTGAGCCTAAGAGGAGTACATCTGGGTACTAAGTCAGCCACTCCCTCCCTGCTCCTCTCACTGCACCCTTTATTTATCCTGCGGGTGTGCACCCCACGCCTCCTGCATGCTTCCCAGCACCACACCACACTGCCTCTGCCCGGAGAGACTCATGAGACCAGGGCCACATAGTTTTGTAAAGTAGGAAAACAGTACTGCGCCTGGCCTCTGCAGTATGCAGCCTGGGTGCCATGCCAAGCTCTAGTGCCACTTGGTCACTGCATGACTTAGAGCAAGTCATGTAACTGCTGTGGGCCCTGGACTTGGCCCTGGAAAAATGGAGTAACAGAAGTATCTACTTTGAAGGGGTGTCGGGAGTATTAGTTGAGCTTAGATGTGCAAAGCATTTAGAAAGACACCTAGAGTCAGTAAGCAATAAATATAAGCTGCTATTGTTATGATTATCTTTAAAAATTGGAAATGCTTGTTGAGAGATGGCTCCAGCTTGAGCAAGAGACCATCAGTGAGCCCAGTTCTGCGCCAGCCTTGGTGCGGGCGCATGGGTTTGATACTTCATCTAACTCTTGGCATCGGTCTCCACTTTATTGATCCGGAAGCCAAGACTCAGAGAGGTTCAGGGACTGAGAGCACAGAGCCCAGTCAGGATCTAAACTAGCTCCTCTGTCACTGGGTTCTGGATCTGTCCCTGTGACACAGAGGCAACAGAAACAAAGCTCTGCACAGAACAGCGTGCAGAGGGCAAAAGACTCAGCCTCTCCCTGCGCAGTGAGCCCGATCTTTGGCTACTGTGGGGCTGCTAATGACTGCTTTTTCCAAGCCCGTAGATGTTTAGTAAAACTCCTGCAAAACTCTGTTTATGACCCTAATTGCAGAGTTTGGACATGAAGTGAAGAACATGTCGTGTGGAATGAATAACAAATCAAGTGGCTCCTTTTTTTTAGCACCAAAGCTGCAGGAGCAGCTCAGAGTTCAGCATCACTCCATGCAGAGAGCAGGTTCATGCTGTGGCACCCACATCTGGTGCCTAACATGGCCATCTGCTCCCCACTGTCACTCGCACCCTCATGCTGAGCTGATGAGTCCGGGCCAGGGTTCCGCCTCTGTGTGCAATTACCAAAAGAGAAATGGAAAGGAGGTGCTTCTGGGAAGCAGCATGGAAACCGCCGGACGCTCACCTCAGGCAGGACCAGCCCTGGGGGGCGCTGGGAGCTGGGGATAATCCAGTAGTTGGCTGCGACACCCAGGAAAGTCTGTGACCGTTGCCTGGGGTGTTCTAGTAGAGAAAACACTGAGGTCAGCCCTCCTTTCTCCAGCCTTGAGCCTTGGACAGGTTGATCCGGGTGTGTCGTAGCACCTACGGTCATGTTGTAGGATCACGGCCTGCATCCTTTCTCCAGCAGGAGTGAAGCCTTGGGCACATCCCTGCATCTTTAGGCCATATCAGCTGGCAAAGTGGTTTTTAGATTTAATGAACTGACATACAGAAAGTGTCTAGCTGAGCCCAACACATAATAATTTTATGTGTCTGTGTATATGTAAATGCATACATACATATGTATATGCACACACATAGATACATAATATATTATTATATACAGTGGGACCTTGGTTTATGAATTGAGTTTGTTTTATGATTTTGGGGAAGATGGCTGCATTTGTATTTGTGTGGGGAAGATGGCTGTGGCATGTTTATTACCCGATGTGTAATTTGCAAACAAAAAACAAAATTTTGCCAAATGCTTTTGTTTGGGAACCTAACTGTCTGCAAACAAAAGTGTTCATGAGCCGACGTATTACTGTACCAGTAAATAAAAATAAGCTGGGCATGTTGGTGCACACCTATAACCAGGACTCGAGGAGGCTGAGACAGGAAGATCACAAGTTCAAGCACAGCTTGGGCAATTTAGCAAATTACATAGTGAGACCCTGTCTCAAAATGTTAAAAAAAAAAAAAAAAGAAAAATATAAAGGACTGGGGACATTTCAGTTTGACGAGAAGACCCTGGGTTCAATCCCCAGTACTCCTCCCTCCAAAAGAAAAAAAAAGCTTAATAGTTAGCTAGTACTGAACTAAGCTTTGCTTTAATTTATAGACATTTGAGTAAAGACAAATTAAGAATTCTGTCCCAGGTCACAGAGCCAATGAGTGGCAGAGCTAGGATTCAGTCACGTGGCCTCACTAGGGGTCCGCCAAGGTTGGTTCACTTCATTAAGGAAGGGAGAGATTGCAGGCTGCAGTCACAAGCTATGTCATTCACACAGCGCTCCTGGAATGACAGGAGCAGAGAGAACAAGGTGCTGGGCTCTAGACACAGGCCAGATGAAGTAGGCCCCTGGTCTCCACGGGCTCCTCAAAGGGCTGCTGGGACGAAGGAGGGCAGGGGTGACCACGGGGGTCAGCTCTCCCCTTCCCAGCCTCTAATGTCATTCTGCTTTATCTCTGGAGAGGTTGCTCCGGCAGGCGACATCGTAACGCCCACCATCACACGTGGAGTACTGGGCCAGGTGTTGTCACACACAGGCGACTAGAGCCCTCACAATATTTCAGGGATGTGCGCATTTCGGTTCCGGAATTTGCAGATTAGAACAGAATGGGTTTAGAAACATCAAATCACTGGTCCCAGTGCCAGAACTAGGGGAATGGGCGGAACTAGGACTAGGTCCCCGCTCTGGCTAACTCTGAGCTCTGCTCCTTTCATCGCTCCTTCAGTCCCCGCTCTTCAGTCACAGCCCTAGGTCCTGGAGCAAAGCCCACCCCTCAAATAACCACCCACACCGAGAAAGGGAAAGTGCGGCGGGGAGGCACTGAGGGGGAACCCAGAGGGTGCAAGAGGGTGGGCCAACCCGGGGCCATAGCAAGGCCAGCCCCTGTGTCGCCCCAGAGGCTCCACCCTGTCTGCGCCTCACAGGAACCGTGGCCCTGAAACTGTAAGAGGCAACAGCTCAGAGGACAATAAGTAAAGAGATCCAAATAACCTGATGTGGATTAATTATCACATAGTGCAGGGTTGGCGGTGACAACCAAGGCTTGAGGGCTGCGGAGGCTCCCTGAAACAACACTGTCGGCGCCCGCACTGCCAGGTGTCAGCCGGCGCCTGGGCAAGCCAACTGCAGCCAAAGAGCCACGGAGGGCACGTTCTAGTGACAGGAAACAAACCCAGGGAAGGTTTTCAAGCTGCACAGTCACTCAGTGCTCGACATTCTATTTATTTATAGATAAAAATTGGAAAGAAGTGCAGTCATCTGCCAAAGATCACGGAAAAGTAGAAAGCAATTTAAATTCTTGGCCCACAAAGGAGAACTTTTGCAGTCCTCTGAGTGTTAAGTGAAAGTTTTGGGGGTGCAAGGACAGGAGGGTCCTTTAATGATCCTGCTATTACTGGGGAATTGCCACACAGGGGAGGGCAATGGTGTCCTTATGGCTCATGGGCAAATGGCAGCTTTTAGAAGGTAGTCAGCAGACAGAGAACTGAGCTTTCCCACTCCCCATCTCTCTCTGTACATACCCAAGTGAGAACTTTAAACAAGGCAGAAGGCCAGCACTCTGGAAGGCTGAGGGAGGAGGATGGCAAGTTTGAGCCTTGCTTGGGCAGCTTAGTGACTCAGTAAGACTCTGTCTGAAGATTAAAAAAAATTTTTTTAGAAAGGGCTGAGGATGTAGCCTCAGAGCAAAGGCCCAGGGTTCAACCCCAGCACACACACACACACACACACACACACACACACACACACACACAGAGTGCAGGCACTCACATGCACACCACGCACAATTCCAAAAAGTAACGGTAACAAAGTCCATCTACAATTCCATACTTTTCTTTTTTTTCTTAAGCACACTACCTGATCCGACATGGAATTCATCTCCAGGTCTTTCCTCTCAATTCTAATCGTTACACTTTGAGTCAAAGCTCTTCCTGAAGCATAACCATGGCAGCTTTGGCATTTTAAAAACCTTAGGAATTAAAGTCCCTTTCATCTTCCTTCTTCCACAGCCACGAATTTACCTTCCCAGAGGAAAAGCACTTTTTTGTCCCGTGTCTTTTACAATCTAGAAAATTTCAGCAAGAATGAACGGGAGAGGTCCCCAGACCCTGCCGTGTGCCTCCTCTCTTTGTGGGATAATGAGACAGTGGCTTGGGGCAGTAGGCAGCCAAGTTTCTAAGCTGTAATTATCTCCCTGCCTGCCACCCTCTCCAGATGAGACTCTTTCCAGAGCCAGCACGTGGGCAAATGGCCTTTCTCTCTTGCAATTCTTGGCAGAAAAGAAGATTGGTGATGAGTAAATGAATGAATGAGTGAATGAATGAGTGATTGATTGGCTAAAGACTCTATGGGGAGACCCCATTATTGTACTTTTCCCATTAGAAGAAATTTTCCAGGCTGTTACACTAATTAGGGCTAATATTCTCAGTTATTTTGAGGATTGCTACTAATTTAAATAAAATGGTCACATTTACTCATTTACCAATTAGCATGCTTCCCAGCACCTCACCTCACTAATTTGATTAGTTCTGCCATCCTTTCTCCTATCCAGGGTCTTGTCTGAGACCTGGGAATATCACAAGTCTATCTGAGTGAACTTTTTAAGTAACACTAAAAAATCTCTCAAAGCTTTTAAAAACAGATGTGAAGCCGGCTCCTCTCTCTAACCCCAGCTGTCTTTGGGTTCCTCATGTCTTTGCTCTCCAAAGCCATTCGTATTACTCAGCTAAATTTGTTTTTCAAGGGAAATGAAACTTCCCAAACTATAAGGACTTTGGGAAAGACAATCTGCGGCTGTGTGTTTGACAAATGAGTGAATGAAGCAACATCCTTCCTTGCCCTATCTGCCAGTGATTGTGGTGTGACTTCAATTCACACCCAAGATACCACTTTCCTATTTTCTGTTTGTCAGAGCCTAAACTGACTTAGAAACTACCTGAGTTCTTGTGAGCGAGACAAGTTCCTGGATGCCCGGAAAGCCATGCCTCCCGCCCCCGTGCAGCAGGCAGGACCACGTGACTAGGCCTGGCCTGTGAAACTCCAGAGGAAGTGACGTGAGGGGCTTTCCAGCCAAAGTCAGATTTCCAGTCATGTTCCCCCCACCCTTTGTGGGTGTTGTGGGTTCACTTGTGTACCCCTAAAATGCTTATGTTGAAATGCTGATTTCGAGTATTCAGAATGGAGCCTTATTCAGAAATAGGGTCACTGTAGATAAAATCAGTTAAATTTAGGTGAGGTCACACTGGAGAAGGTTAGACTCCTAATCTAAGATAACAAGTGTCCTTATAAAAAGGGAAAGCGTGGACACAGCCCCATGTGGAGAACGCCACGGGAAGACGGGTTATACCGAAATAAGCCAAGGAAACTCTAGCAGCTGAGAGAGAGTCCTCCTGGCCTGGATCCTGCCCTCCTGCCTTTGGAGGGAGCATGGCCTGCTGTACCTTGGTCTGGGACTTCTCAGCCTCCAGAACTGTGGGACAACAGATTCCTGCTGTGTAAGCCACTTGCTTGTGGCACTGTGCTATGGCAGCCATAGGAACCAATGCTGGGGAAAGGCCACACGGTCAGACTGTGAATCCACAAAGGATTCGCAGATAGCCTGAGAGTCACGACCTTCAGCAAAGTTTCTGAAGAATAAGAAAATATCTAAAACCTGGAAATAAGACAAAAAAGATGGAGGTGGGAAGGTGGACTGTCCTTGCAATATCATGCCGGGGCATTAACAGGCCAGCCAAGAGCATGTCATTTTCTAAGGAATTGTATTCATATTTTACTTTGCTATTTACCTTTTGATTAGCACCCAGACACTGTGAAGTTATATGGTAACTCCTAGATTTTTGCCTGGGTAGAAAAGATCACACTAAAGGCTACAATTTCATTTCCATGTAGAGCGTTAACCACTTTGTATCTAATCTGCCCATTTTACTCTAATATTTTCTTTTGGAAAATGCCTATAGTTTCCCTTTTTCAAATGCACTCAGTGTTTACTTAGCCATCTCACCAGGTCAGCACGATGAGCTGGACCAGCCTTCTTCCTCCTTCACTACACTTGGCCACGGCTGGCTAGAATCAAGGCATGAAGCTCAACTGAAACCATACCAGACAATGCTCGCAGGGGAACAAATTTACTTTCTAGCTGTGGTGAGGACACAAGGAATAAAAGTAGAGAAGAAGCCAGGCATGGTGGTACACACCTGTAATCCCAGCACTCTGGAAGGCTGAGGCAAGAGGATTGCAAGTTCAAGTCCAGTCTGGGAAATTTAATGAGACCCTGTCACGGAACCAAATCCAATCCAACCCAAGCCAACCCAACCCAAAACAAAACAAAAGAACAGGTTGGGATGTGGCTCAGCATGAAGGCCCTGGGTTCAATCTCCAGCTCTGAAAAAAGTAGTGAAGAGTCTGTCTCTAGCACCATAGTACAAACTCCACGAAGACAGTGGCCTTTTTTCTGGTTTATCTTTGTCTTCCAGAGCCAAGAACAGTATCTGGCACATGGTAGATATTTTACTAATTTGAAGAGAAACGCCCCACCCCTCACACACGAGCACACAATGATGAATTATAAAGTCAGACTTCCAGAATGGGTATAGCTTTAGGAATTTTTAAGCTTATGTGCTTACAGGACACAGAACTTTTCACAGTGTCCCTGTAGCCCACCAAACATTGAGTTAGTATAGATAGTAGCACAGTATCATATCTAATGACTCGGAAGAGTTTCCTTATTCTCAGTCAAAAGCATGTCCTCATAATGCTTGTGTGACCTTCCCTGGGCTGACTTGACCCGTGAAAGATTTTGCTGAGAACCGCCAGTAGGAGGGGGCAACACTCCCAGAAATGCATATTTAACATTTGATTTGGACCAAGCCTGGGGGGCTCAGATTACTCTTGGGACCGGCATCTATCCAGTCTCCTTCTGAGAAGTGCCCTGACTTCATCCTCGGTAACGTATCCCTGAGCACCTCCTTTTCTCATCCTCTGCCTGGCTTGGTGAAGTTGAGCATTGAAGATGCCTATGGGAAGCCTTGCCAGTTGGAAGCCCTGACGCTCACCCATCATTCATTCTCTGCCCCTGCGTTATCCCGGGAACATTGGGACTCAGGCCAGGGACACACAGCCCATCTCCAAGACAACCCGTTCCTCTCTGGCTCTCCCAGGTGCCTGGGCAGCTCAGCCTCAACTGATTCCTGCTACCACAAAGTCCTCCAGCCTTCCTTCCTGGGAAATGTGTGTGACCTGAGCCTGGCCCCGAGCGTCCTGAGCTTGGGCACTGGTAGCTGTGCATCTCAGCCTGGCCCTGTTGGGAGAGGGTAACTGAGCTCCAGTGTTCCCTGCACAGCTCAGTCACACAGTGTTCCGTAGTGTAGCTTCAGGGGGTGGAGAAGGGACCCAAGTCTTTGAGACTCACTGCAGCTCCACATCAAGAAGCTGACTTACAAAGGCAGCTCCCAGCATTCCCAGTGAGCACAGCACGAACTCACAGCTCCCCAGGTCGGCTGCATTTGAGAACAAAGGAAATGGAGATAAACAGGTTGTCAGAGCTCACGGAGCCGGGCATGGAGCTGGCCCTGTCCGGTTTCGTCACACAGACAGAAAGTCAGGCTCATATGAAACTAATCAATGGAGAAGAGATCGGAACAGTCACTATTTTGACTGGAGATACTGGCCATGAGGGTGGGCTTGATCTGCATGGTAACTACAATGTTCACAATCACAAGAATTCATCATAGTGCCCACTTAACACCTGTGCACTTTAGTGTAAAACTATTCACCACAAAAGGAGTAGAACACAATGAAGAGAAGGGTAAGGGGATATTGCAAAAGTGTTGCAAGATCAATCCCACCTCACTGTCCTATTCCTGGCTCCACTGCATTGTTTCTGTGATGGGAACTCACTACACTCCAGTAGTCTGTGGGTAGGTTCTGGCCAGGGCAGGAATGCACGTCAGATGACACATGAGATCTAGGGGAGTCAGATCAGTGTGAGCTGCAAAAAAAACCTTGACAGTGTTCATACTAAGACTTAATGGGTAGTTGTAATGGTGACACTATCATTACAGCAATACTAATAGCTAGTCTTCATTGAGCACTTAGGATATGCCAAGCACTATCTTAAATACATGTATTAAATCCTCACAAAACCCTTATTTGATATATCATTTGTATTCTACTGGTTTGCTTTACTACAATGAAGTACCCAAGGCAAACTACTTTATAAATTAAAAAAAGGTATATTTTGGTCCCAAATCTGCTGATGGCTTTCTTGCTGACAGAGTCCTAAGTGTTGGAGAGTATCACATGGCAAAAGCAAGGAGCAGACATGTAGGTCTATTCTGGTCTCCTTCCTTCTTCTTAGAAAGCCTCCAGCTTCAATCCTCCAAGTTCAAACCTCCACACTAATGACCATATCTAATTCTAATCACAACCCAAAGGCCCTACCTCTAAACACTGTAGGTGGATGAAGTTTCTGCCTACTTAATACTTACCATAGGGATTAAATTTTAACACATGAGTGCTCAGGAGATACATTTGAAAAAAATCCAAACGATGACACCACTGAAAACCTCCATTTTACATATAAGAAAATAGTTCTGCATTGAGAAACCTGGTTACGATTTCACAAGCAGAAAATTTTAAAGCTAGCACTTTAGGCCATGTGGCCCCAGAACCCATGTTATAGCTACAACACAGAGCATCCCATACTGAGGCATCTACAGCTGACCAAGCACCAGCAGCCTCTGCTAAGGTCAACACCATCTCCCCACAGAGGAGAAATTCAACATCTGTCCAATGGACCAGAAAAGACTGTGAGTATTAAAAAGCAGAGAGGGAATTTACAAAGAGACTGAATTATTTATGGCCTAACCATCTTGGCCCACACAAGAATAGCATGGGGATGTTCTGTGCTGAAAATCCCGGTGCTCAACTTCATTAATAATCAAAGAAATGCAAACTCAAACCACAACATGATACCACTATATACCCACGACATTGGCTATAATTAAAAATACAGATAATACCAAAAGTGGACCAAAGATATAGAGTGACTAGATTCTAATAAGCAGTTGGTGGGAATAAAAACTAGAAAAACAGTTTTGGAAAACTCTTTGGCTGTTGGTTTGGGCTACCATAACAAAATACCAAAGACTGTGTGGCTTAAACAACAGAAAACAACTTTCTTATCACTTTGGAGGAGGCTGGGAAGCTCAAGACCGGGATGTTAGCCAATTTGATTTCTGGTGAGGGCCTTTCTCCCAGCTTGCAGACAGTTGTGTATTGCTATCTTCTACATGGCAGAAAGAGAGAAAGAGAGAGAGAGAGAGACACACACACACACACACAGACAGACACAGACACAGAGACAGCAAGTGAGTGCTCTGGTGTCAGTTCTTAGAAGGACATTGATCCTACTAATCCTATCATGTCAAGACTCTCCTCTGTGTCTCTTTTACCCTTAATTTACTTCCTCATTCCCAGTATTGTCAGAGTTAGGATTTTAACATACAAATTTGTGAGGGGACATGACACAGTCCATAGCATTCTGCCCCTGGTCCATTCAAATTCATGTCCTTATTGCATGCAAAATACATACGCTCATTCCATCTCAACAGCCCCAAAGGTCTTAACTCATTCCAACATTAAAGTCTGACGCCTAAAAGCTTGTCTAAATATCTAAACCAGGTATGGGTGAGACTGGGAGTTACCAATCCTCCCAAGGCACAGTTCATTTCCCGATGTGAGCCTGTGAAAACAGATACCTCATATGCTTCCAAAACCATATGAAGACAGGCGTAGGATAGACATTCCCATTCCGAAATCAAGACATCAGAATGAAGGAAGGGATGATGAGCTACAAATAACTCTAAGACCTAGCAAGGCAAATTTCCCTAGATCCTAAGGCCTGAGGAAAATCTTTGGCTTAATGATTCTGTCCTTCAAGCCCACTAGGCAGATAGAATCACCCCCACAGCTCTGTGGAGGCAGCCCTGCCTCATCTGACTGGGGAGACACCATCTAGTCCCTCTTCCTTTTCCCTGAGAAGTGTGCATTAATAGGTAAACTGCTCCATGGCCTTGGATTGGGGAATCCAAGAAGCCAAACAACCTCCTTCATTCCCTCCTACTTCCTATGCGTTTATGCCTGTGTAATTCCACCTCCCTTCCTGGCTGCTGCTGGGATGACTAAGTCTATGTCTCTCTTTTTCTTTTTGCAGTGTGCAAAGGCTGAAACTTCTGCAAATCTTCAGGTTAAGTGAGGTCTTAAGAGTGGAGCCCTGATCTCATAATATTAGTGCCTTATAATTTTAGACACCAGTGAGCTCATTTTCTCTGTCTGTCTGCCCCCAACCATGTGAGCACCTGCAGAGGAAGCCACCTGCAAGCCAGAAGGAGGGCATCTTCCAGAAGCCAAGTTGATTTCTTCTTGATTTTGTACTTTCATGCCCCCAGAACTGAGAGAAAATAAATTTATATTGTTTAAGCCACCCGGCCTGTGGTATTTTGTTTGGGCAGCCTGAGCAGACTAATACAGGCAATGTCCACTGGAAGTGAAATACATCAGACCTAGGACTCAATGATTCTACTTCTAGGTATAAATCCAAAAGAAATAAGTATATACGTACACCTAAGACATGAGCAGGATATTCACTGCGGCAGTGTTCATAGCACTTCCAGCTGGTCATACATCAGCAGTAGGCTAGATAGTAAAGTATGGTATATTCACAACCCAGAACAGCACATAGTCCACGAAACAGCATGGCCGTCTCATAAATAAAGAAGACAATACAAGAAGGTATGTGCCATATGATTCTATCTACGTCAAATTCAGTATCGGGCAATAATATATATTTTTTTTAATTTGAGTGCTGGTTACGTGGGTGTGTTTACTCTGCGGAGATCCATCAAGTTGTACATTTGTCATCTATATATGTAGATGTACATATATATGTATGATAATTCAATAAAAAGTTTGTGTAAAGATAGTCACATATCAAAAACACCATGGCATTTTATAAAAGTGAAGAACAAGCTTTTATGCTGGTATCGGGCAGCATGAAGATAGTGGTGATCTGACCTGTGATTGGTCAGTGATACAGCAGCAACTCAGCCCACAAAAGTGGTAGGATTTCATTGGACAGTCACTGGGAATGCTCACCATTCATAATCAAGGTAACACACATGTTGTGATGTTCTTTAGTCATGCATTTAGGCAGGCAGTAACTCTTTTGAATAAAGAGAACAGAAATTACACACACACACACACACTATATACACATATCTATACATATAGAAATACACATATACACACACATACACATATACATATATCTAGATAGATATAGATAAATAGATATCCGTGACAGTATCATTTTAAAGTCATTGTTCTCTTCTGGAGTTAAGTAAACTCTGAGAATGTTACCAATCCCAAACCTGTCATTGCATGCGCTATTGGTCAATAGTTGTGTATTGTACTTTTCTGAACAAGCCATCTCTCTTACCGTGTCTAGGCATCTTCTTTGTGTGACTGAAGCACGGGCTGTACATGGGAAATTCTTAAAGGTAACTTATTTTCTTGGTAACTGCCCTTCATTTTCCACCAGGAGCTGGAAAGAAGTCTCGTGGCTATAGGTTTTAGCCCCAGCCATGATCTGCTAAAGAACAGAGCCTGCAGACCATGCCACAGTGCTCTAGAGGGACTCAGCTACATCAAGGAGCTTGGTGAACACTTGGGCTCCTTCCTGCATTGGAACGAAAGGCTTGACCACCAGAAGCAGGATGGTAATTTACGCATTGCCTCTCTAGAGGAGGCAGGTATTCCTCTTTAGAAATTTATCCTCTTCTTTCTCCCCACTCCAGAGGATCCTAGGCCCCCAGGATCCACTCTCCCACCTTCCTTCCAGGCAAGCCCGGCATGACTCTCATCTTAGGGTTGTGGGAATGGATCCTGATGAAAATCCAGGGCAGTCATGACAGAATTTAGCTATTCTTCCCTACACCAGACAGTCACGCACCCCCCGCCCTGGCACGGGGGTCTCGCGAAGAACTCACCTGGGGTGTCATGCCGTGGCAGATGTACATGATGGGAACATTCTCTGTATCTGGCCCTTGATCAAGACACAAATCAGTCTTCAGGGAATTCTGCAGCTGAGCATCCGAGGAGAGACAGACACACCAGAGAGAAAAGAAGAGAGAAAAAAAGAGTATTAACTTGGGAAACAAACTTACCCCAAGACGGAGAGCATCTCCTTAATCAACCCAAGGTCCCCAGAACACTGGAATCAGCAGGAACCAGATTTTACCTTGCATAGAGGTGTGAGGGGAGACTGCCTTAAGCTTGGGGAGAAACATTTACATTTCCTTAAACAGCAAGATGGCTTTGGGGGCTGAAATTGTCTAATCAAAGATAAAAGACACACATGTGCACATACAACATGGCGCTATGGTGTTCACCCCCTTCACTTCTCCAGGCACGATGGCCTTCAAAGGTCTAACGCCACTATTGGAAAGGGGCAGCCCGTAGTCTCCAGGACCCTGCTCACCAGCCATGGCAGAGCAGACCACTGGGCACCTACTCGCGGTTTAGAATAAGTGAGTCTCCCCTTGCTCCTGCCTCATCTCTGGAATTTGACCATCTCATCATTCTCTTATCCTGTGATAGGAATCTAAAGGAGAAGAGGAGACTGTGGTGTGTGGGTAGCGGCCACAGAACTGTGAAATGATTAAGTGCAGGGAATAAATAACAAACAAGGCAGATAGAATGAGAGACAAAAGAGAACATTCTGCTGCTGTTCTGGCTTCAATGGCTTTCTAGCTCTTGTGTCCATGTCCAGCCACACTACAGTTCCTGTGCCCACAGGAGGTTTATGGTGCTCTCACCCCACCCCTGCTTAACTTGAGCTGGCTTAACTGGGTTTCTCTTCTTAGCATCCCTCGGACAGGTGACTGGTGACCAGAATGCGGAAAGACAGAGACAATCAACCACACAGAGAGGAACTCCAGAGATAGGGAGCCCTGGGCCTGTGTAGTCCTGATGCCTTGTGGGCCCCATCAAGTGGACCGACATGGAACAGACACCAGAGGTACATGTGTGTTTTATGTACAGCCTGCTCTTCACAGGGGACAAGGAACAGAGTCAGCTTCCTTTCTCTCAAACTCTCATTCCTCTAGGGGTTATAGCAGCTTAGTGCCACACTTAGAAGTTCCCGTGAACATATGCCCACTTAGTCCCACACTTAGAAGAAATACCTATGAACATATGCCCACTGCTCAGGGCAGCCACCCTCCACCGTGCATTCTTTCCCAGGCTTGCCTTAGTGAGAGAAGATGCCATGGACCTGTGTTGTTGCACTGTCTAAAGTCAAGCACTGTAACCCTTGTCACAATCTGCTAACTGCTACCACAAAGAGAAAGAGCCAGAGATCTCTGAGACGATGCCGGGCTCTTCCCTGGGTTCTTTAAGTGGCCTCTGGCTGAGGCAGTGGCTGTGTTTTGGCTCTGTGTCATCCCTTCCCCTTTAAGCAGGTGCCCTCCTGAAGCAGTGGGCAGCGATGGAGTCCTGGATCCAAAGCAATAGAACGCCTTCCTGCCTGTTTTCTTCCCTCTGAAATAGAGATAATAATAGTGCCTACCTCGCAGGACTGTTATGAGGATTAAGTGAAACAATATTTACAAGTGCTGAGCACAGGCCTGGCAAACAGCAAATGTGCAATAATTGTTAGCTGCTATTATTACTGCTATACCTACCTGAGAGCCAATCAGAGAAACCAGCCTTTAGGAATACGCCTGTATGCCGGGTACTATGAGGAGTGCTTTCCATGTGACTCACACCTAATTCTCAAAATTATCCAGCCAGGTCAGTAATATTCTCTTTTAAGGGTAAAGGAACCATGGGGTGGGGCTGTGAGCACTATGTCACCCCTCTGTCTGTAATGCTGCTCCCACGGCCTGGGCACTTGCCCTGTTCTCTGCTCTGCCCTTCTCTCTGCCTGACCAAACCTCTTCTTCTTTTGATTTCTGTTTATTTGCCACTCTGGAGGCCTGTCCTGACCCATGTCTAGGGTGAGGCCACTGCTCTATCCTTCTCCAGCACCCTCATTTTTCTTATTGCAGCAATGGAACATTGCATTCTTGTTGCTTCTTCAACTGTCTGTCTCCCACTTTTAGTTCCCAGATGGGGCCTCGGCCCTTCTCTCTTACAAGGGAAGATCAGAAAATACAATGCATGTTTAAATTTTAAAAAATGTATTATCATAAAGACACATTGTCATAAATCATCTTCAAAATACTCCCACCTTTCTCTGAATACACTTATCCCATTATTCTTGCTATTTTCTGAAGCAGTTCTGGAAGTCCTCTTTCCTGAGTGTCTTCCTGAGATGTGATCAAAAACACGGTAAGTGCTGCCCAGTGCCACCCAACAAAAAGGCAGGGCTCATAAAAGCATTACAGCGTGTCCCTGCATACCTGATTCATTGAATCCAGCATTGTGTAACTTTCGGCTCTTCCCCAAAGTCAAAATGACCGTCAAAAGTAAGTGTTTTGAATCACTTCAGGACACTGAGGACACTGAATCAATTCACGACAGTAGCACTAAAGACACTCTTGAAAACAGACTTCCAGAACTTCAGAAAGTGACAAAAATGATGGGATAAGTGTGTTTAAAGTAAGGGGGAGTATTCTGATGAGGATTGATGGCGATATGTCTATTGCTGTAATAGTTTTTTAAAATTTAAACATATGCTGTATTTTTCCGTCTCACCTCATATATCACACGGTCCAGGGCACACAATAGACAGGTACTACTCGTCAAATTAATGTGAAAACGAACGCAGAAAATGAACAAATGAATGCACAGGATTCCCAAGTTAATGGCATCAGAGTCGCAGAAGTGGCAGGGCTGGAGTCTGTCTAGTCTGAAGCTCAGGCTCTTTCTACCATGCAAATGGCTATAATCCTAAAATGGTAAAAGATGCCCCATGAGATAGATTACAGTAACCATTAAGGTTTTGCATATTGTCAAGGTTACATTGCAAGTAAGTGGCAAAGTAAACACTCAGAAGCCAGGCATGTCTGTTTCCAGATGCTTCTCCATCTCTGCTCTCAACACCGAACTGGGATCCATCCAAAGCTGTCCCATCTCCCTGGACACGGGCAGCCCCCACCCACACAATAGGCTCACCTGGCCTTCTGCCTCTAGGAGCCACTAAAGGGGCCTGTGAGTGGACTAAGGGGCGGGGCTGCAGACCTGACACTGTCCTGATTGAGAGACCCACAAGTTATTTGACCTCAACAATGCAGTTTGGTCACGAATTGAAACAAAAAAGATAACAAAGAAACTCTGCCCTGAAAAGACATCTGGTCTCTTCATTTTAGAATAAAACTAATTACCAGGAAGAACAACTCAGACCCAGCAATTCTCTTGCTCCTGTGGCTGCGTCCTGCTTGGCCCATCTTCACCTCATTGCCCCCATTAAGAGTTCATTATGCTCCCTGACAAGCAAGCGTGCCTCTGCTCATGTAGGAGCCCAGACACTGACATCGTGGTGGGGGACGGGAGGCTGGCTGTGCCCTGCACAGGGCCTGACGGATGAACACGCACAGGGCCAGAGGCCTCAGCCAGCCCCAAGATGACTAACACAGCTTGGCCTTGGGATGATGTGTGCATGCCTTTCAGCACAACTGAGTGCAAACATCTCATAGCAAACAGCTATGGACTCAGACAGGTCCAGATCCCAGCCCTGTGTATGCCACAGACTAATGAAACATTTCTGGGTCTGGTGTCAAGGACTATCTGAAAAACCTGCTGCGCACAAGTGCAAGAAGAGATACTTTTGCTCGGAAGATGATAATGTCTTTGGCCAAGACCCAGAATTGCAATAGCCTCATGTATCTACCACCATTTGTCCCTGCCTCCTCTGCTTCTCTGGGTGAATTTGGCTAATCTCGCTCAGCTATAGCTGACAGCCTGCTGGGAATGGGAGTCCAGAAGCTGACCCCCGCTCACAGAGGTGTGGGGTTAAAGGTTTCTCTGGAGCCACTGTGGCATCACTGTCCTCTCAGTAGCCAAGAATCACCCACAGCTTGCTATGAGTCAGAGTACGGGGCATCCTTAGATGATTCTAGTGAGGGAGGGGGGCCGATGAGCACTTTAAGGGGCAATGGGTTTCCATGGTGACGGCAGGATCTGGAGCCTCAGGTAAAAGATGGGCACCACCAATTTAGGTCTTTTCTGACCTCTGAATTCACCATCCTGAGAAGAAGCCAAGAGTAAGAGACCATTGGGCACTTCGCTTGCAATGTGCCAACCATGCTTGGGGGCTATCATGCGAGGACAGACTCCCGGACAAGACAGACTGGTGGGGGCCAGGGGAGTCCTGGGGTCTGTGTCCTTTGGGATCCTACGATGTTAATGTTCGGAGATTCACAGAGAACACTGAGTCCAGTCTCTCGGCAAGCACTTTCCCACTTTCAGGCCACTGCTCTATGCATTCTGTTCCCTACTGAGGCAGGTATTGAACTTAGACCACAGGGCATCAAAGGACGGGCCTCAATTCTTCAAGTTTTCATCCCAGGACATCAAAAAAGTCGGGGCGCGGGGGAACACCATCCACCTGAGGAACCAGGAGGGTGTCAGCTGGTGTTAAACTCAGTTTCTCTGTTGATATCTGTGTGAATGAGACAAGCCATTTCTTGTCTTTCTGTTTCTTCTTCTGTAACATGAACAGTGGTCTCAAGGGCTTAACTGTCACAGATAAAAATGTTATATGCTCAGACTGCAAGTCAGCAAAAACCAGGTGAGATATCCAAAACCAATCAGGTACTATTTAAAAATATCTTAAGTGCTGTGGGTCCTAGGAATATTGGGAGAATGGGAAAGTTTATCATGTTCAAAGAATTATAACCTGAGACAGGAAGTACATTGACATATCTAAGCTTGCTTCTATTCTAGGACAGTATTAACTTACTCCACTGAACAGATGAAGGAACTGAGGCTCCCAGACATTAAGATGCTTGCCTGGAAAGTGGTCCAGATCAGAAGCAGGTCTGTCTCTAGATCCCATGATCTGCTCTCATCTTGCTGCCTCCCATCAACAAGCAGAACTATTGCATCAATCCAAGTACAGTGAGCTCGAGAAGGTTCTGTTTCTCAGAACTGCTTTGAGGGTGGCTCTGTGTGAGACCAGGAGCAGCAGCTTGGTCCCCTCGGTCGGGGATGCACACAGGTGGCTAATAGAAACTCACGCACCTCAGCTGAGAGAGCAGTGGCTGCTGGTTATGTTCCTTTGCAATGTTAACCAAACGGCTTCTGCATTTTATTAAGTGGACTAGGCAGGTTTGGGGTCAGAGCTGAACTGCTTAGGACTATAAAAAGAGACACATACCTCTGTCAAGGGACACTGGAGAGGTTTTGGCTGTGAAAGCAAAAGCCATCTCGCAGGTCCAGAAAGCAGCGCTTATTTCTCAAGTCTACTACAGGTCCCCACATGGGTGGCCAAGAGGCCTAGTCCCTCCTTTTCCCTCTCTCTCTGCATCTCTCTCTGGTCTTGCTTTCTGTCTGCATCTAAATGGAAGCCCGAAGAAGTTGTCCCTTACCACCCCGTAGGCAATGATGTCGGAGTACATCCTCATCTCTGGGTACACGCTGACCAGGTACCACCGGAAGGTTTTGCACTGCAGCTGCTTCCTCAGAGCCTTTCTTGCAGTGATGTCCCCAATGTCGATTCCCGAGTCCTGCACAGGCAAACAGGCAGAGATACAGCTTCACCCCAAATCTCACCTTGGTGTGACCAGTGCCCCCAAGCAAGATTTGCAGAGATTCTCTGCTGGAGCAACCATGAGGGAAGTTAACTCACGCATTCCTCCACATAGACCATTATCGACCCTATAACAATCTCTGTTTAGACTCTGACACAGCAGGTCAGCATTGATGGGAACTGTCATCAAACACCATTGAAAATAAAGATGCAAATCCTTAGACTATATGACTACAACTTAACATTGCATCAGTTTTTACAGGGAGCCACTAGAAGAATCCGTCTTGGGAAGGTCTCTGTGTTCTCCTAAAATTCTGGGTTCCAGAGGGGAAACCCTTTGTCCTCAACTCAGGTTTGGAGCACTATTTGTCTCTCTCCTGATGATCTGATAAAGAAAGATACATAACTCACCAGGTATGTACCTCTAACCTCTAGGAAGTTCCAGAGCCAGCCCTTTGCTCACCTTCTATGTCTAGATATCACATCCCTATTTATTAACCCACTTTTGCTTTTCTGTTTTCATGGTTCAGCATATCTGCATTATGTATTTACTGTCTATTGCACCAAGCCCCTTTTCAGGCATAAATTGAGAAACACACAGATCTCAGACAAGGTCACCTTGGCTCTTATTAGAAAACAGTGAACATATCTTCTTTTGCCAAATATCTCGTGTAGTGAATTGAATAATTTCCTCTTCTAAAATTTCATATCTGCGCAGAACCTCTGAATGTGACTTTATAGCTTCTTTAAAGATATAATTAGTTTGAGACCTCAAGATGAAATCATCCTGGATTTAGGGTGAGCAAAAAATCCAATGATGAATATCTTTCTAAGGGAATGAAAAGGGAGATTGGATACATAGAAACACAGGAAGGAGACGACCATGTAAAGACACAGGCAGAACTGGAATTGTAGGATGCATCTACAAACCAAGAATGCCAACAACCCC
>PVJO010012089.1:22568-57341 GCA_004026905.1 Hystrix cristata | reverse complement strand
ATGTTAGACCTTTGTCTGATGGATAGCTAGCAAATATTTTTTCCCAGTCTGTGGGTTTTCGCCCTACTCTATTGGTGATTTCTTTTGCTGTGCAAAAACCTTTTAATAGCATGTGGTCCCAAGCACTGATTCTTTGTATTGTTTCCCGTGCAGTCTGGGTTTTGTTCATAAATTTTTTTCCTACCCCTATGTCTTCGAAATGTAATTTTTATTCTTTTCCTCATAAATTCTTGACAAAATTTCTGTAACTGAAATAATCATTTATTTTATTATCTTTCCACCTAAAAATGTGTGTCTGCATATGTGCTTGTGAGAATCAAAGTAATTTAATACCTAACCAAAGGGACAACCTAGGTTCCTGTTAAAAGTCTTTAACTTTTTCTTTTGTCTTTAACGTTTAAAATACAAAAAGAACTCATTTTTTTTTCTTTTTAGATATTCAATTTTAATGTCAGGTAATTTCATCAATTCTTTTTGGGATGTTGAGAGAAAATTTATCAAAATTACTATGAATTTGCCCATATCTCTTAATATAGTACACTTTATTATCTCTAAACAAATTAAATACAACAGTCAGTTTTCTTGTTTTCTTCCACTTCAGCAAATTACAATTATAATTTGTTGTGGAGCTTGCCATATACCTTCTTCCAGGTGCTGTCTTTATTTTATTTATTTATGTATTTATTTGTTTATTAATTTTGCAATACTAAGGGTTGAACCCAGAGCCTTCATAATGAGATACACCCTCAGTCTTTTTCAGGACAATGAGACAATGGCTTGCTAAGCTGCCCAGGATGGCTTCAGATTTTTTCTTTGTTTTGAGACAGGGTCTTGCGGCGTATTCCCAGGTGGTCTTGAATGCCATATGTAGCCCAGGCTGGCCTTGAACTTGTGGTAATCTTCCTGCCTCAGCCTTCTGAGTGCTGAGAATTACAGGTGTGTGCCACCAAGCTTGGCTTTTAAAATTCTTTTAATGTTTTAAAAACATTAGAAAATGTCTATGATACATAATTACCTTCATCTTTGGGGATTGGTATATATACATATCAATCTCGATCATTTTTATTCTTCCTCCCCCATCCTCCCCTCTTTCCTTTTTCTCAGATTCCCTTCTCATTTCCACAAAATCTGCATCCTTGTTTCTTCCCATCTGTCTTTCACTCTGCTTTTTAAATATTTATATTTTGGGTTTCTTATATAAGAGAAACCCTATCCTATATGAGAAATGGCTAAAATGACCTTCTATGTGTAATTTATTTTCCCTACCATTGTGATCTCAAGATCCATGCATTTTCCTACAAATGACTTGTATTTATCCTTGTTCATGGCTCAGTAGTACTCTCTCTATGGCTGAGTAGTATATCACATTTTCTTTATCTGTTTTCCTACCAACACTGTAAGAGGGTCCCTATCACAGTACTAACATTTGCACTTCTATACAATCCTGCATCAGTAAAATGTTTTCATTGTTGATTTAAAAATTGGTCCACACTTATCTGTAACTAGAAAAATTATTTAGTTATGTTGCAATTAAAATGAGATTTTTTTATTTCATTGCCAGTTATGATTTGTATAAGGTATTACCATGACTTGTGCTGTCTGTCTCAACTATTCAAAGAAACACATTATAATGTGACATCATTGTGTAGCAAAACAATCGTGCACATTGAATTGATATGTGAACTCGGACTAGACAAGTGATGTATTTACATGTAGCTCTAGAAAAACGTGTGTCCCTACACATGTGTAGACATTATAAGACAAGAACATCCTACACAAGAAACGGCTCAAATGAAAGGTAAATGTTTGCGATACATAATAAGTACATCAGCTGGGGATTTAGTGCAGTGGTTAGAGTGCTTGCCTTGCAAGTACAAGGACCCGAGTTTGATCCCCAGCACCAGAAAAAAAAAAAAAGTACATTATCATGGGGAGCTGATACATACACATACTACATCTTCATCCTTTCTATTTCCCTTCCTCTTCTGCTTCAGTTTTTAAATTAATTACATTAAATAATTTACTGGAATTATCTGGAATCGTGATAGCAATAGCCATATTTCTTGTTCTCAAAAGTCACAGATCACGTAGCTAATAGACCTGGCAGTCTAGCAGCTCAGTGGAAAAGCCCTCCTTATAAAGCTTTTATAACAGATTTAGAATATTTTAAAACACACTCGATCAGATGTTTTAAGAATCTGATTAAACTATCACTGATTGTGACTCTTCTAAATAAGAGTGCTGTGAAGTAAAATATAAACTAAGAATAAGTCAATTCTAATGTTCGGAAATCTGGCTTTCACGCTTTCTACATTCTTGTTTATTGTATAATGGATTAAATGAGAGTTCCATGTCAATCATGAAGCACCCTGTCTGGGACATGGTAAACCACCTTCTTGTTTGTTCTCTCCCTGTGTCGTCTGACTGCTGAAGAGGATGGTCCGTTGTCCCTTTACTGCTGGTATGAGGGAGGGCCAAGGGTAGTAGGCGGCCGGGGCTGAGGCTGGACTCCAAGGCAGCAGACGTCCCCAGCCCATTGCAGTCCCCGTCCCTTTACTGCTGGGTTGTGGAGCTGCCTCACCTTGCGGGGTCATCCGCTCAAGCTGTGTCTTCCTGCCAGGCCTCTTTTCTCTCCCAGCACATACAAGGAAGGCTGGTCACTGTGGAAGACCTTGCTCGGAAGGTGAGTGTGTGTAAACAAGCAGGCCAAGTTTTCATCCAGCAGTCCTTATGGAAGCGAGGAAAGCAGCTCCCTTCCTGGGACCCTGATCCTGTGTCCCCAGATCAGGGAGGTGGGTAGTGTGGTTTACCACCCGCTTCTCCTGTGAGTCACCAAGCACCAAGCCCCAAGGTCACAGTTGCTCTACTACAACCCTTTGTGCCTACTAACCATTATCAAGTGAACTAGATTGGTGGCCTCTGAGTAGGGCAGAGACAGTGAAATTAAGGCTTTCCCAGTCTTCAGCATTTTGGGAAGATAACCAACCTGCCACAGGGCTTGTAAACCTACTATTCGACATTTGAATATTGGACTTTTGATCACTGTCAGGAATATTGTTATCACAAATGAGAAAAAGGGAGTGCAAAGTGTTAAATCTGGTATTTATTGAGAGATCACCATGTCCTAAATGTTTCATGGATTTTCAAAGCTGTTTTGTCTGTAATTTGGAGATAATGAACCTGAAGTATTGAGAAGATAAATAACTTGCCTGAGGATATACACCTGGTGTGTGTGTGTGGGGGGGGATGGACA
The DNA here is from genome assembly GCA_004026905.1 of Hystrix cristata. Classification (NCBI taxonomy): domain Eukaryota; kingdom Metazoa; phylum Chordata; class Mammalia; order Rodentia; family Hystricidae; genus Hystrix; species Hystrix cristata. Next base: position 54,088 of record PVJO010012089.1, on the reverse strand, counting down.
CTAAGACTCAAACCCAGGCAGTCTGACTCTAGTTTGCAACATCTTTGCTCTTATATGTGTTTTGTTTCTATATCAGACATCCTGAGTTTTTAAAATTTTCATTTCTTTTTTTTTTTTGTGCTGGGGATCGAACTCAGGGCCTTGAAAATTTTCATTTCTGAACAGAAATTTTAACTATCCATGCAGTAATCTATTTCACATGTGTTTAGAATGCCAACCCAGTATTTTTGTTGGTGTTGATAATACTGAATTAAATGAATTAATTTTTTTCCTTTCAGGTTTGAAAGTTGTGCTGCTTCCCACTTCTGGTCCTGAAGGACTCAAGATGAAGACACAGCTCGAGATGACATAATTAGGAGTCAAATCTTGCAGACCCTGTCAGAGGGACGCAGGCCCAGGAGGCCACTGCGCACTTAAATTGAATGAACGGGACACGTGGCAATACATGGTAAATTTTCTGGCAGGCAAAGCAAAAGCTAAAGATGCTGGACTGCACAGTTTTTGTTTCTTGACCATCATAAGGATAGAATTCATCTGCAGGAAACTCAAGTAGGAATTGATTCCATGAGCCTCTAAAAAGGGAACAGATGGACAACATGGAAAATACCTCACCCTGGCTTTACGAGGCACAGAAGAGTCATTCTGATAGCTGCTTGTCATACTGCTGCTAAGTAAGATGCCCTTACATATTAACATGATCCTTATTAAATCCTGAACGTGAGGGAGAGGGGATGCAACGCTGAGTTTCCTCCCAGGCGCGAAATGACATGAAGGGGAACTGGAGACACTCTGGTGGTAAGTGACATGGTTTGACCATCAAAAACTAAGTGGCTGAGCAATCACTGGGCGTGTGTGAAATACCTATAAAGAATGAGCCAATTCTCTAAACGATATGGATTTTTCTGAACTGTTTGCTCAAATGAGAACTCTTTGCTTTAGACAGGGGATGGGAACAAAGTCAATGCATCTTTGGGATTTCCAGACCCAGGCTTGTCGTCCCGCCCAGACAGGCTGCTCACTGCAGGAGGGGCCAGAGGCACGGAAAGGGAGGCTGCAGCAGCTGCAGGGAGACGTGTGCTGCTGCACACGGTTTGATGTAGTGCTGCGAAGCTCCTGTTATTAATCTCTGTTCTCCATGTGAGAACGCTGAGGCTCCGAGAAACCACTGGTGGCCCTGAGTGCAAACCCTGCTCTTCCCCGATGCAACGCCGACACCTGGAGAGACGCACACACTCCAGGCCAAACCCCACGTCTGACTGGTCCCTGGGCTCCACCCGCTCAAAGAGAACACCTCTATGGCCTGTACTTTTTTTCTGAAGAAAGTTATCTGTTGGATGCTATAAATAATAATATATAAAAAACCCCACAACTTAAATGGCAGAATTTGGACAGCTGAAGAAGATTGCATAAAACTGCCCATTGGAGTTGTGACGAACTTACTTCCTTCTGTGATTCGATTGTGTATAATTAATGTCAATTCATGCTCCTTCTGACCACAGCGGAGCTATAAATTCGGTTGTTCCGTAAGGCCTCTTCCGCGTAGTGTAAGACGGTAAAACAATGCCAGCCGTTCAGAGGAGAAAGGCCGGTCTTCCCGTTTCCTATGCCACAGGCACATGGTCCTGATTGTTCTGGGGCCTTAAAGATCAAAAAGGAAGCGGTGCCGGGCCGCTGCCCCGTCGGGTGCCATTTGAAACTGGCACCGCGTCTTCCCTGAGAAATGGATTCCTCCCACAGGGCTGTTTTCCCAGGGCTGCTAAAGAAGCAGAGGCCTTTATTCTGTATTACGTGTTCAGTGAGGTTCAGGTGCCCGATATCCTTGATGATGTCACACTGTGGAGGGAAACAGTCTTTAACAGAGCTTCGCTCTCTATCTAAGGGTTGGTTAATAGCGACAGTGGCAATAGGAAAGCAGGCTGGCTAGAAAGCCACATTCCTGGGCAGAGGTACTGTGGTGATTTGGGGGGGTCTGGGTGGAGGCAGAGATGACAGGAATTTTAAGTTTCTGTAGCCCAGATACTGCTACCATCAGCAGCAGTAGGAAGGTTAAGACCCAGGTAGGTTTTGATAGCAGAAGAGAAAGGCTGTGTGTATAAATCTACTTGAAAGTAGATCACTGGGGCCACTGACATTTCTCAAAAACCAACAGTCACCCTACCTCCCTCGTTGGGGACCTGCACTGCCATTACTGATTACTATTCCCCATTAATACTGAAGATAGTTCTCTAACAGTGCGCTAAGAGTCTGAAAGAGGCAAAAGACTTATAGGAGCTGGCACTGTCATCTCATTATGATATATTATATAGTCAGACCTAGTGCCAGGTCATCCATCCATCTCTTCTTCCACCTGTCCAGTGTGCATTTCTGGGCCACACACCGCAGGCTCTGTGCTAGCTCCTGGGATGAAATGGTTTACAGCGCAAGGTGCTGACTGATGAGACCCAAGAAAACGATCAAGAACTCCAGAGCGAGTGAGCAGGGCAGGGATAGAGGACAAAGTGCTGAACTCAGTCCTGGAGGGTCACCCAGAAGGGGTGATGTTCAGGTGGAGACCTGAAGGTTGGGGAATTGTGCCTGAGGGAGCCACCCGCACAGGTGGAACACAGGGGGAAGGTGAGGGTGGTGAGCAGGTGCGGGGAGAGGTCTACGGGGTGGATCATGAAGTGTTGTCCTGCCTGCCTTACTTAAGAGCTGGGCTTATTCTGGGAGCCGCATGGTACTGTGGACTGAGGGACCTGACGGCTCTCTGCCATAGATGGGGAGGGAGGAGGGGCTCAAAGCAGAGCTTCCGGGGTGCTTGGTTGACTCCAAGCAGAGGGGCCTGCCTGGCCCTGAGTGAGCTGTGCAGGCCACGCCTCAGACCATCTTAGGAAGTCAGATCTGGGGCTCCACTCTGACTCGCTCTCCTTTCCGCTAGTCGGGAGTAAATGTTGTCCTTTGAAAGCAGTCTCTTTCCACCAGGCACGACGGAAGCCCTTCAGATTCTCCTCACAGTGCCCCGTGTCGTGGGAACTGTTACCTCCGTTTCACAGATGAGGCAGAGATGCGAGTGCCTCGTCTCAGAAGGCACATGTTGTCAGAGACAGAGACCACGCCCACCCCTAAGTCCTCACACATGGCTGTCGGAAATATGAAAACGCAGGAGGTATTCATTTCTCTAATTTGGATGTTCCCATATATTTGGTAGAAAGTCGGAAAGACAGAATGGGAGATAGTTTGCGGAAAAAAATGTATTTATAACACAAAATGTGACATGTATATCATTTTAAGTGTTTAATTTTGTGGTATTAATGACATCCGTACTACTATGCAAACATCTCCACTATCTGTCTCCAAAGCTTCTCCATCATCACAAACAGAAACTTGCTACTCATTAGGCAATAACTCCATATTCCTCCCTTCTCTTGGCCCTTGGTAATCTCTACCTTCTGTCTCTGGGAATTTGCTTAGCCTAGATATTTTATATAAATGGAATCACACTCTGGCTTATTTCCTCCAGGGTGGTGTATAAGGTTTATCTGTGTTGCATGGTGCATCTGAACTTCATTCTTTTCATGACTGAATAATATTAGAGTGTAGGTACGATTCATATATATTTTGTTTATCTCCTCATTGGTTGATACTCACTTGTGTTTTTTCCCACTTTTTTCTACCATAAAAGTTGTCATAATGACACTGTTGTTCAAGTACTGTGATTCCTTGCTTTCAACTCTTTTGAGTGTCTACCTAGGGGTGGGCTTACCAGGTTGTGTAATGTTTTTGTTTAGCTTTTCAGGAACCACTAAATTGTACAAGGATAGAATCACAAGTCTTTAAAGAGGGAGCGGATCCTGGAGAGTACTTACGTAGCTCCCTCACTTTGTAGCAGGGAAGGTAGTAGTAATTTAAACATTAATCTCCATTTTTGACCAGTGAATATACATACAAGCCATTTTAGACATATTGTTCCATTTAATTCTCTGCAAAGCCTCTGGAATATGTACCATCTCAGTTCTGCAGACTGAGAAACTGATGCCCAGGGAAGCTTGATAACATTCCCTGCATCTCACAAATGATAAATGTAATCTCACAAATGATAAATGTAACTTGAGCTTGTGTCAGTGAAAATGCTAAAAATGGATCTTCTCGCTGACATGGGGATACCTGGACTAACTTACTGCGGTTGGTGCTTAGTTTTCCCTGTCTCTGGATTGGACACAAAATGCTGTGTGCTTGTGAAAACTTTCAGTTTTTAATATTTTTATTATTATTTTAATATTGTGCAGTGCTGAGGCTGGAACCCAGGGCCTTTGCGCTGAACTACATCCCCAGCCCTTTTTCAATGTTTGGGTCAGCGTCGTGCTGAGCTGCGAAGTTGCCCAGGCTGGGCTCTAATGCAGGGTCCTCCTGCCTCAGCCTCCTCAGAGTGTGGGGATCACAAGTGTGTAACATCGTGCTCTGGTTTCAGTGACTTCTTTAAATTTACCTGGCATTCTACCTTTTTGTTTGTGTGTATGTGTGTTTCCAAATTTCCTGGGTTTACTCTTTTTTTTTTTAAAGTATCTTCATTGTCAGTGAATAACAGGACGGTCAGGAAGCGAGCCACTCTGTTGTTGTTATTGGGTAAATATAGCACTTTGCCGGTTTTTCTCTTTCTGAGTCCTCTCCAAACTATTTCCCTGTCTAGCGACTGGAATGTGATCCTCAGTAAACATTCCGCGCACGCAGGGGCTGCTGAGAGTGGGGAGAGCGCATCTGATTTCTGCAGCTGTCCGCTCGGCCTTCTGGGGTGCTTATCACTCCGGTCCCGTTCAGTTTTCTTTGTCAGGGACTGAATTTCCAAACGCCGGCTCCACCGCCCGCAGCCTTTCTTGCAGGAGCTCTTTCCTGCTGACGACGTCTCCCCGCTATTGTCTGAGCCGGGCACACTCTTCTCTGGCGAGGATAACATCTCCAAGACTTCTGCTTCTCATCTGCTTTAGAGGTGTCTGCGTCCTCCTCGTTCTGTGTCATGCCCTCCTTGTGTGAAGTGTTGTGTTCTGAATTGCTTTTCTCTTTCTAAGCAACCGAGTTGGTCATTGCGAGGTGGGGGCAGCGGTCAATAATCCTTTTTTCCACTTAGGATTTTAAATTCTGTTGTTGGTGATGCTGAGAACTAGCGTAACCTGCTTCTCAGTCTGCTCTTCTCACCTGCGTAATGAAAGCGCACTCTAGAGAAGAACTGGCCTGGGCTGCTACTCCCTCAGCCCTCTCCGAGGGGCGCTGCTCCTCCCTACAGGCTTCCAGACGTCCCAGCCGGGTCTGTCCCCGCTGCAGCCTCGCCGGGCTGCCCCAGGTACCTTGCACCTGTTCCGGCTTAACAGAAGCAGTAGCTCACACGTCTGGTAAAGCACGTTGAAATACACTATCCGACTTGAAATTGACTTAAACACAGTGTGTAGGGATCGTAATCTCTATTTTGTAGATGAGGAACTAAGAAGTAAGCAGGTGGAGTGATTTTCCCAAAGCCATATGTACTAACTGGCAGGTGTAGGGTGCAGACTTCATATTTCGTTAATCTTTTATTAGAATTGTATATAGCCCAATTCTTTCTGACTCCTAGTAATCAGATTTAAAAATTTAAAAAGATTTAAAAAGAAGTTAATAGAAAAGAAGAAGAAAAAAAGTGGGGAAAACCAGAGTGTATTCAATGGGTAATCAAAGTATACAGTGAATGCTTACATTTTTTGGAAAATTATTACAGAAGATACATTGCCATGAACGCCCCTAAATAAACCTTCTCTCTTATAAGATAATTACCTCAGGTACTTCATTATAGCGATGGAAATCTCATATATGGGACGTGACAGAAAGGTACAGAAAATGTGAAATAAGTATTTTATTACGGTAAAAGACACATTGCCTTTAATCCTCCTTGAAGTCCTCCTCCTTACTCTGAGCACTCTTGTCCCATCCATGCCACTTCCTGGAGCAGTTCTGGAAGTACTCTTCCGGAAGTGTCTTTACAAGGGGTCATAAAAAATGCAGCAGATGCCAAGTGCCATCCCAAAAGGTACATTACAGTATGGCGCATCCTCGTTCTCCTGATTCACCAGATCTGGCACCGTGTGACTTCCGGCTCTTCCCCGAAGTCAAAATGACCACGGAAAGTAAAAGATTTGAACAGATTCAGGACATCGAGACAGCCAGGACAATGCCACCAGAGACACTCACGAAAGAGGACACCCAGGACTGCCTCAGAAAGTGGCAAGGACGGTGGAATAAATGTGCTCAAAGCAAAAGGCAGTATTTTGAGGGGAATTAAGGGCAATTTGTCCTACTGCAATAATTTTTAAAAATTTAAACATTCAGTGTATATTTCTATCACACCTGGTATGAATCAGATGAAAACTGATATATTTTTAGTCCTAAGTCTGAACTGCGTATTTCTTCCTAGATCTGTATTCGCTTTCTATTGCTGCATAAAATACCACCATAAACCTTTAAAAGCTTGAAAGAACGTCCATTTCCTAGACCACAAGCTTTGAGTCTGATGTGCACGCTCGTGTTTCCTGGCAGCAGCGGAACAGCAAGGCTGAAATGAAGCTGTTGATCAGGATGGCTCTTCTCTAGGGAAGAATAAGTCCACGTCCACACTCCTGCTGCTGGCAGAGTCCGGGGCCTGCGCGGTGGGACTGAGATCTCTGGGTCCTTGCTGGCTTCAGCTGCAGGCTGCTTCCGGCTCCTAGAGCCGGCTGATCACCTTGAAAGTGCTGTCACCTTCCGGCCACTCATGGTCCTCATCGCCTCCTCAGACCCCACATCTCTGTGAGCTCCGCTTCTCTCACCAGACGGGATGTTCGTCTTCTGAAGGGGTCACACAAAGTCCGGCATTGTAGTACAGGCCTAGCTGCAATCCCAGCACTCTAGGGGGCTGAGGCAGGAGGACTGCAAGCTCAAGCCCAGGCTGGGCGGCCTAGCAAGACTGTCTGAAAATAATAAATCAGAAACTGGGCTGGGGATGTAGCTCAGTGCAAAGACTCTGGGTTCAATAAATAAATGAATAAATAAATAGCTTATAGAACTAGGCCCAGCTCGCCTGAATAATCTTCCTATCTTAAGGCCAACTCCACCACTTAACATAACGTACTGATGGAGTGAAGTCCACCCTACTCATAGTCCCGGGGATTATGCAAGCTACACACATCGGGGAGGTGAACGATCTTCGAATCCTGTCTTCTGGGGCAAGAAAATGCTACCTCGAGGCTCACTGGTCCTTCTCTTCTCTGCTGTCTGAGGCAGGACTGTGTGCAGAGACACCCTCATCATCAGGCCTGCAGGGCCCCCGGGACCTCTCCAGCATGAATTGTTGATTTGCTCTCTGGATGGCCTTGAAGTGGCCCTGCTGGACTCCCTGGTACACTGGGGTCTAATCCACCCACGGTGCCCACTCTTGGCCTGGAATTCCTGAGTCTGCCTTTCACTGTGCCCCCAAAGGGCCTTTGGCTCCCAGGTCTCGAAAATTCTGTTCTCCCTCCTGAGCCATCTTAAGTGTTCTAAAGGACCAACCTCAGCATCAGCTACCATCTGAGAATAGTGGCCTCTGTGCCTACCCAATTCAGCTTCCAGCCAGGGTCAGGCGGGGTCCTGTTCCACCCCCCACACAGTGTGAAGTGCTAAGTGACACTGGGTTTGGCACCGAAGGCTGCAATGGCTTCCTCTCCACTTGCCGCTCACGTGAACATTAGTGGACGCGTCTTCATCCTGGCTGCCCCCCAACATTCTCATGTCTGATCTGGGGATCCCGGGGTTGAGCTGGGTGACTCACACCCCAGGACCCGCTCAGTGCATGGTCTGGTGTCCCTGATCATAATTCCTTCTAAGTAATCAGATACCTGCCTCAGAGAGCTTAGACTTGCAGCATTAAAATTCTCTGTTGTGGCCCCAAACGTTCTTAGGTGCCTTCCCATGTGGAAGGCTGGTGGCAATACTTCCCAGTGACGCCAGGGAAGGATCATTAAACACACATCACCCACGAAGAAACGGAGGCACACAGTGTTCAAACAATTTGCCTGAGGCTTCAGAACTCATAATGTGATAGAAGAACGAGTGACAGAAATTACAATGACAGTTTGTACCTCTTCCACACCTGTGATCTCTTGCTCCCCGGGCAGGAATGACACCCACGCTGTGGGAACATGAGCGCCTTGGGGGCAGCGTCGCCGCCCACGTGGGCTCTGAGTTCTTGTCTCCAGTGAGTTCTCTGCCAGCTTTGTTTTGGGAAACGTCCCGCCCCAGTCCAGGGCTTCACAGTGGCTAGAGCAACTGAACAGCCCACCAGATGTCCCCCATGCAGTCCCATATGGAGAACTTGTGTGTGGCACGCGGGGTTTAGACAGCAGCCGCGGTCTCTTCCTGGGTGGCTGCGTGGCAGGCTGCGCCGGGCTGGGGTGTGTTCTGAGTAGTCGACAGTGTGGCTGCAGCAGATGGAGGTGCCCAGGTAGCTCGCCCCGCAGCCCTCACTTTCGGGTGGGGTGCAGATCTACAGCAGAGAGGCCTGCGGCGGGACAGGATTCCTTTGTTCTCACCCTGCTGGCTCAGGGTTCCTATCAACCGCTACCCATGGAGGCTGCACTGGCAGCTTGGTCTCCGTACCCGCCAAGACCATTGCTTCCTTCTGGTGAAAACTTCACTGCCCTGGGGGGTGGGGTGGGGGGCGGAGCTCAGGCCGAGGGTGGCTGTGGTTTCCCGTATCTACCTCCTTACAACAGCTTACTAGACAAAGGGTGAGACCCGATTCCGGGACAGACCAGGCGGCCTGGCATGAGAAATGCTTCCCTATCAGCAGAAGTCTTGCTGTCCGCCAGGTCAATCGTGTCCTCATTCTTGGAAATCGGAACTGGATGTTCCAGAGAGAACCAGCCAGTTGGTAAAAAGACAGATGGGTGGACACAAACATGGGCAATAAGGCTGCAGCTGAACACTCTAGTGTTGGATCCTGGACAGTCCTGGGACAGCTATGGGGACAAGACAGTGTCATGCTTAGTGCTGCCAGCAAAATAAACGTCCCACTGATACCTCACCCGGCCTCCATCCCTGTTCGTGTATTCCAGTGATATTCTAGTCCCATCCACTGGGTCCATGAGGATGGTTTGGGCTGCAAGTAACAGAAAACCCAACTAAAAGCAATCTAAATAAGAAAAATAATTCAACTAATTTAAAAAGACAACCCCTAGGCTTTCCCCTTCTCTTTGGGCTGATTAACTTGGTAGCAAGACAATGTCATGAAGATCTCTGGAGTTTCCTAAATCTCTCCCCTATCAGGCTTAGCATTTTGCTTGTCCTTCTAGCCTAATTTCTTACAAGATTTTGGGAGACTGCAGTAGTTCCAGACAATGACATCCAGAGGAAAACAAAGGAAATACACCTTCCTTTCTTGTGCCCTTTTAGAGAGGGAAGAAAAGCCTCTTTTAACTCCCCAGCAAGCATCTCCCATGTCTCACTGGCCACAACTGCACCTGAGCCCAGTGGTAATAAATCAGCTGGGTCAGCAGGAAGGCACACAGCCCCCCAAGCACACAGCAGCCCTACGTCTGTGCTTAGAGCATTCGGCGCCAGCCTTCTGCTGGCTGGAAAAAGGCAAGTAGCCATGTGGGGCGCACCTGGTGCCCCATCCATTTCATGATGAGACCTGGTTGCATTGGTTTCAGTCAACTGAGAAGAGCCAGCTAACACCCAGGGCATTGTTGGCAAGCTGAGTCGCTGGTCTTTGGTAGATAACCCTTGGGAGAATAGTCAAGAGGTGAGTATGCAATATTATAGAGATCCCTAAATTCTCCCTGATTTTCCAGTATTCTGTGGGGGGCCCAAAGGTTTGCACTCAGAGTGACAGGAACCCTGAAGAGCGGATCTGTCCCACTGCTGCTGACCACTGGGCTTCCCAGCATCAGCTTCCCAAGACCTGGTTTGAAGCAGAGCGGCCTGCCTTCAACTTACGCAGAGCTGGCTGGTTCCTGGAGTGAGGGGGGTGGCACTCGGCCTCCTACCAGGAAAGAGTTGCCAGAGAGAGGAAGGACTTCAGGTTTCGTGGTGGCAGGGCCTAACTGGGGGAAGGGCACAGAGCCCCATGCCTTTCCTACCCCTGGGCTTTCTCACCCTAAAACTAGCTACCACCGCCCTGCAGGCTGCACTGGCTGCTGCCGGGACAGAGGAAGAGATGTCAGGAGTGCCCTGCTGGATGCAGAGCTCTTGAGACTTTCAGTCTGTGCACAGGAGTGTTGCAGACCCCACCGGCCAAGTGCAAGACTGGATTCCTTCTGTGAACACCAAGACTTCCTTTCCCATTCCTCTCTCCTACCACCGGCAGTGGGGTCCCTGCTGCACAAGCCCATGCGCCCTGAGGTGCTGAGTCCCTGAGATGCTGAGTCCTTGAGGTGCTGAGTCTCTGAGGTGCTGGCCCCCAAGGTGCTGAGTCCTAGAGGTGCTGAGTGCCCGAGGTGTTGAGTCCTTGAGGTGCCTAGCCCCTGAGGTGCTGAGTTTCTGAGAGGTGTGGAGTCTCCCAGGTGCTGAGTCCTCAAGGTGCTGAGCCCCTGAGGTGCTGAACCTGCCACCCTGGCCAGGACCTGGTACGCGGCTGCCCGGAACCCTGAGGGTGCCAAGTGGGTTCGGGATAGACGGCCGGGTCTGATCTGCAGGCCGCTGCACTTGTGGCCAGCAGCTGCCCAGCACCCCATGCGCGGGGCACTCAGCAAGCCTGGAGACTCTGGGCTGGCGCCAGCTGTGGGCCACAGGACTCGGTTTTCCCGGGAGCCTCCGGTGGCATCACAGTTCCTTCACTAACCCGCTGCCTGCCTCTGAGGCATCCGCCCCTCCTCTTGGTTCTCTCGGTTGTCAATACATACAGCTGCCCTTTGAGGGCTTACTGTTGTCCATGTACCTTACACATATTCTTTTTATCTTCCTGAAGCTTGTGCAGGCTGGGTGCTCTCATCCACATTGTAAAGACAGAAAAGTGGGATCACGGGCGGGGCGGGGCGGGGACCTGACCAAGCCCACCCACAGGGAAGAGGGGACCCGGGACTCGAACCTGTCTCTGCCTCCCAACGCGGTGCTCTCCCTGCAAGTGGGGACGTCGGCATGTCATATCGAGAATTCTATAAATGTGAGATGATAATGGAGACCATTCTCCTCGAGGCTTTCCTCCTTAGGCCTGAAGTCCAGGGAAAAGATACTTTCTAGTATCTTTTCCAGTTTAAGAAACTAGAAATGGGGAAAATTACTCCAGATTATGCACATGGGCGGCACTGTCCCTGGAGGGTGAGAGCGCAAGTGCAGGGAGCCAGACAGCCGGCCTCCTGCCTGCCTCCTGCCCCCGGACCAGGGCCGACCTTCCTCCCTCCACCCTGCCTCACCTGGCTCAGGGTCCCGGGCAGGAGCCGCCCCTCCTGTTCCCAGGGGGAAGAAGACGCAAGGAGTCTGCAGGGAGGGACTCGAGTCCCGCTGCGCAGTCTTGGGGCCCTTGGGAGGCCAGCACCACCTTACTTTCTCGTCTGTCTGCCAGCTGCTTTCCAGATATGACGGTGGTGGGATATTGGGGTGAAGAGGGCCTGACTGTCAGGAGAAAGTGGGGTGCTGGCCTTCTGCAAAATGAAACCTGGTAATGATAAAATCGCCAGTCTCGTCTGGCCCTACAAGAGTTGTGGGAAGGCTGAGAAGGCTTAAGGGCCCTGGATGTGCTTTGGGAGCCGGGAGGCGCCTCGCCAGGAATGGAAAGATGAAAGTCGTCTTGGACTCTTTTACACCGTCTGAGGAAATCAGCACGGCTGTACAGGAGCCAGGGGAACTCCCGTACACCTCGGTGGGGATGTACAGGAGCACGGTTTTATGGAGAAGGAGACAGAGATCAGTCAAAAAGCTAGGACCAAAACGACCATATAATACGATTACCCCACTACTTGGTATATATCCAAAGGAAACGGGACCCATCTATCAACCAGACACCCACACTCCTCCGTTACGCTTTACTACTGACAGTAGTCAGGACAGAGTTCATCGAAGTGTTCACGGACAGATGACCGACTAAAGGAAATGTGGCATAGACACACAACGGAATACTATTCAGCCACAAAAAGGATGAAATCTTGCAATTTTGCCGCAACGTTGATGGAAACAGAGGGCATTATGTTAAGTAAAATAAGCCAGGCACTGAAAGATGAGTAGAACATGATCTCACCCTGGTAGGGAACCTAAAAGGCTGCTCTCATGGGAGAGCAGAGCGCCGGCTACCGGAGGCCGGGAAGGGTGGAGATATGGGTGGAGAGAGACTGTGGGGTGCATTTGGATGGGAATAAATTCTGACTTGCATAGTGCAGAAGGTTAACTGTGACTAATAACAATCAACAGTATATTTCAAAATAGCTAACAGAGAGGATTCTAAGCATTCTGACACGCAGGCACGGTAAGCGCTTGTGGCCCTAACCTGATCGCCACAAGGGCTGTTTCTCCAGCAGGGCCTGTGTGTATTAGCTCCCTTTTGCCGCGGTAATGAATCGCACAAACTTAGCAGCTTAGAACAGCACAAATTTATTACCTTTCGGCACTGGAGGTCCCAAGTTCAGCGTGAGCACAAACAGGACTGAGTTCGTGCTGAAGGCTGGCTATGGGGGCCTTGGCCTGCTCCAGGTTTCGCAGGCTGCTGCATTCCTTGGCTTGAGTCTCCTTCTCCAGCTCTGCAGACATTGCTGGCCACTGAGTCCTCCACACATTAAACCCTTGTGACAGTCTGTCCTCCCTTATAATTATATCAGGCCCCTGTGGATCATCCAGAGTGATCTCCCTATTTTGAGGTTCTAGTTTTTGTTTTCTTTTTGGGTGCTGGGGATCGAACTCAGGGACTTGCACTTGCTAGGCTAGTGCTCTACCACTTGAGCTACATCCCCAACCCCCATTTTGAGGTTCTTAATCCGGATTATAAAGCTCCTTTTCCCGAATAAAGTAACTTATTCACAGGTTCCAGGGACCAGGACTTGGATATGGCAAGGGGAGTATTAACAAAAAAGAGGAAAATCAGCCAATCAATCTGGGCCTTGCACAAAACAAACATTTAAAAAAATAGAAATATAAAACGATCAACTCTCTCTTTCCTTCACATGAGAAGTCACTGAGTAATTTTCTCTATACATGTTACCAATTCTGAAAAGAAGAATCCTTTTAGTAACTTACTATAAAAAAAATCAGATTCCCCTGTTGCAAATAGGGAAGGGTAGGGGAATGGAAGGGGAGGAGGGGAAGAGGGGGGAAAACCAAAATATATCACCTACAGATACAAAATAACCATGTTGACTCTGATCATTATGTATACAATGTACCAATACATGTTCTTGGGGAAAAAAAAAGTCAGATTCCCTGCAGTCAGGGAAGAAGGAAGGAAGGACAGGGAACGAGAAACATGAGTCCGACATAAAAGGGCAGAAGGCTCTGTAGGTTGGGAAGTTGTAAACTGAGTGCTTTGCTGGGAAATGCGGGCTGCCGTGCTTGGAGATGATTAGCTGTGAATAATTGTTCGCAGTTCTTCAGCGCTCTAATCTACAATCCTTTGGCGCTGTAGACTTCAAAACATTTTTTTTTTTAAATCATAAAGTGTATTTTGTAGGACGGCTTTAGGTTCAGGGTGAAATTAAGCAGAAAGTACAGAGAGTTTCCATTTTCCCAGCGCCCACACCCACTCCCTCCTCCACTTGAGACACTTAAAAAAGCACAGTAGAAATCTTGGCTCCTTTTCTTTTCCAAAAGCAGTATCTAGATACAAAATACAAGCCACACTTCTCTGGTTGACATGGCTTAGCCCAGCCATGGCGAACCTCTCAGAGAGGAGGGCCCAGACTGCAACCCCAAACCCGATCATTTATCGCAAGGTGTCAACACTGCGATTAAACCTGAATACTGAGGTTTTAGTGTGGAAAAGACAACTCGTACATTAACATCTTTTGTCTTAAAAACAAATGCGCGTGCCACAGGTTCGCCACGCCCACAGCACACGTTTCACACCTCGGCGGGGAGTCGCTCCTCCCGGGCCTCAAGGAGAGAAAGCTAGAAGGCGCCCTCTGGTTACAGAAGGCCGGGAACATCGTGTTGGCGATTACTCTCGGGCGCAGAGGCGGTAAGCACCAGAACACTCTCCAGAACTGGAAAGAGCGGCGATCGTTCTGACTCGGTTTCCCCACCCTGCCACACAGCAGGTTCTCCTACGCCACCGACCTGCGCGGGCGACAGCAGACAAGTACAGGGGCGGACGCGGACCCGCTGACCGCACAGGCTTGCTCGGGCCGGCAGCCCCGGGCGGTGTGACCTGTGCGTGGAGCCCTCGCGGGCGGCCAGCAGGGCCCGATGCGTCCGCCTTCACCCCGCGAACCCGGCGACCTCGGGCGAGGTCTTCCCGGCTTCTCCTCCGCGCCCGGCCCGGCCCCGAGATCCCCCCCGCCCTGACCTGCAGCTCCGAGCAGGGAGAGCGCGCGGTCTGCAGCCTGCCCGCGGGGCTGTCTGCACGCTGCACGTCCCCACCTCCCGAGCCTCGGGGCCGGCGCAACCGCCCCCACATCAGGGACCAGCCGGGCACGGAAAACCGGGCGCGGAAAACCGGGCGCGGAAGGGCACTGCCCAAAGGCACGGAGTTTGCCAGCGAGGAGCACGTCCATCGAGCACTTTCTGAGTAAAGACGGAGCCAGGCGCCGACCTGTAATCTCTACACTCTAGGAGGATGAGGCAGGAGCATTCTCAGGTTGGAGTCCAGCCTGGGCAATTTAACAAATTAGGGAGATCCTGTCTCAAAAGGGGGGCGGCGGTAAGGGTGGAGCTCAGTGTTAAATCCCTGAGTTCAAAGCGCAGCCGGAAAAAAAAATACTGAGGCGACCACTGTGCTCAGACTGGAGCGGGATGGGCGAGGGCGGGGGGCGGTGGGCAGGTTTTGGGCCGTCGGGTAGGAGACGCTGGTGAGATGCGTGCTTAGCTGCTTTTTTTGGGTGGGGGAAGGTGTCACTACGTAGTTCAGCCTGGCCTTGAACTCACTATGTACTCCAGATCCTCCTGCCTCAGCCTCCCGAGTGCTGCGATCCCGGGAGCGCGCCGTCACGCCCGGCTCTCACTGCCTCGCGTCGCGTCGCGGGGGCCTAGAAGGAAGGCCGCCCGGCTCGGACGCCCGGAATCCGCGCCCCGTTCCCCGGCCGCGAACCGGAGCTCTCGCCGGCTGGGAGCGGAAGCTCGGCCCCGGCGGCGGGCAGCCTCGAGTCTGCGCAGGCGCAGCCGGCTGCCGGTTCGGTGGGGCGCGCGGCTGTGCGGCCCGCGGCTGCCCTCTGGTGGACACACGGCACCACGGCAGGCCTCCTCCAGAGGACAGGAGAGGAGCGGACCTCGGGCAGGGCGCCGGGGGGAGCCCCACGGGCTGGGAATGACCCGTCGGAACTCTGGACTCCCTGGCTGTGGCCGAGTCGGCCGGTCTCCTGACTCTGAGTTGTCCTTTACCCTGTGGGGTCCCGCCCCGTTCTGGTCTCCAGCGGTCACTTTCGTGTCTCCTGGCCTTGGGGTATACAGATCAATCCTGAGCACCGGCCCTCGCCTCCTGCCCCTGCTCAAGGGCATGGAAGTTATTCTCTCTGGCACCCGAATCTTCCTGGGTTGCCGGCTGGGAGTGGCTTCTGGCCTTGAACTCACTGTGTAGCCCAGGCTGGCCTGGAACTCCAGGCGATCCTCCTGCTTCAGCCTCCTGCTCGCTGGGATCACGGGCGTGCGCCACTACGCCTGGCTCTTACTGCCTCTACTGGTGGCGTCCCTGGGGTCTAAGAGGAGGGCCGCCTGGCTGGGATGCCCGGGAACCTCCCCTGGGCTCTGCTTTCTCCCCCAGCTACCTCACATCCGTGGGCCTCGCCAGGCCACCTAGGTAGGGGTCTTTGGGCCTGAGTCCTGCAAACGTGCCGATTGCGGTCTCAGCGGTCCTCTATCGGGTCAAGCGTCCCTTCAGATGCCGTCCTCCGGTCCTCGCAGGCCAGGCCCCTCACGCCTCATCTGGGGAGGTTAGCAAATCGCCTCCTGGCTGCGAAGGAAGCAGCGCGGACTAAACATGGTCTGGAAGGGTGTGACATGGACTCAGTAGGGTGACGCGATGTCACATTTCTCAAGAAATATGCAGACCTGGTGACCTTAGGGTCTGGCACAAGGCCCTGGTCACAAGAAGGGCGACTGGAAACCCAGAGAGACGCGCAAGGCTGGGGTCACTGAGCCAGCCAGTGACCCAGCCAGAGCGAGAACCTTGTTCTCGGGAGGGCCCCTCCGGTTAGCGCATGTGTTTCCCAAGGACCTGCGAGCCAGGCGCTGTGCTGAGTGCTAGGTACAACTGTGAGCAAAGTGCTGGTACAGAGCATGTGTCCTTCAGGGTGTGTGTGGGGAGATCGTGGGTAAACACACCAGTGGACCCTGAAATCCTATGTGGTTAGATGCGCCATGACCCTCTGTGTGCCTTTTCCTGCATTTGGGAGCCCTGGAGGCTTGGGAGGAAATGTTCTCTATTGTGCAAATACCACAGACATCTCCCTGCGTGCTGAGTGTGTGAGGGGCACACGTGTAGAGTCACACGCTGCAGAGTGACTTTGGATCTTGTAAGGTTCCAGCCGGGCCGAAGTCCAGCGTCAGAGCGTGGTGCCTCACTCCCGGCCTGTAGGGTCGCGCCCTGTCGGAACTAGTGGCCCAGCAGCTGGTGAGCAGCAGACAGGCTGCCTGAGCTCCACTTCCCGTCAGGTCGACGGCAGCACTCCAGTCTCAGAGGAACGCAAACACTGCTTCGAACTGTGAATTCCAGGGAGCTAGGTGGCAGCCTCCTTTTGATCAGCCCCAAACCACCCGCCTTGGAGAAACTGCTTTCCAAGAAACCTGTCCGGGAGCCTGACAGATTGGCGCGGCTCATGTAAAAGCAAGCCCAAGAAACTGTTCGGGACATAATGCTTCAAAGGAATGCTTCATAACAATAATCAGTGACTCGGTTACTGGTTTATGTATTTGCGATAGCATATTCCTGTTGTGTGCTCTTTGTGCTTATTAAAGAAAAGTTTACAGAAGTGGCGTGCCCCGCAGGTGTGCCTCTTACATCTCGTGGTCACTGCGCTGCCTGGCGCATCCACAGGCCACGCCGAGTGATGCGCTGTCCCATCTGCGTTTGCGTAAGATGCACTATGATTTCGAACAACAAGGAAATCAACTAACAAACAAAGCATTTCTCACGCCGTGTCCTGGTCACGAAGCGACAGGTGATTGTGCGCCGGGAGGATCTTCTTTCACAAGCTGCCACTCTGTGGGACAGAGGACGCTTGCCGCTTAGCCTCTTCACGGGTGCTTCTGAAATCTTTCTGTTCATCATTTCCTCTCCTGATCTCTTCCCGAAAGGAGGCTTGTACAAAGCTGACCCTAAGATGGTGCAAATCCTTTCCACAAAAGGCACCCCAGGTCTGGCCGCAGGTACTGCCAACCCGTGGCCTGGGGAGGCGGAGAGCAGCGGGCCGTGGTCTGTAATAAGGAGAAACGACTCAACGTCCTCCCTGCAGTGAATAATAGAACAAAAGCTACCAGTGCTCGCAGGATCAAAGCGCATGAGCAATTGCAGCGTCTCTGGGTTAAATGGATCAGTGGAGGGGCCGAGCATTCAGCCGGGCCACAGGACTTCCTAAGAGGGAAGGCAGTTCTGCAGAGGCACCTTCTGCCTGTGAGGATTTCTGTTCCCTACAAGATGCCCCCTGTGACTCTCCGCTGTTCACCTTCCCTGGAGATGGCGAACTCACCCCTCCACTACCTCTCAGCCCTGTCCTCAAAGCCAGAAGAGATGGGGTGGGGAGGCGAGAGGTGATGAGGCGAAGGCTAGTGAACCAGGGATGAAGGACGCTGGTCTGAGGCTTTGATCTCCCCATCTGTCAACTGAGGACGTTGAAATACGGTCTCGAACTTTCTGTCCACTTTGATAAATCATATTTCTCTGAAATAAATATTGCTTTCCGACTTCCTGTCCCATTGCTGCTAGGCCAGGCAAAGGATGGCTGTGAGCATGGTGGGGCTGTGGCCAGAGAACCCCCTTTCGTGGGGAATGAGGAAGAGGGTGGGTGGCAGACTGTGCTATTTATTTCCTCCTCTAGTCTGCTTCTGCTTGCCCGTCCATAAACCAGCATCAGCCTCAGGGTAGATTAATTTGGGGATTTTTGTCTGAAAAGAATATTTGAAGATCTTAATGTCTGCGCCTCTAAATGCACGCACAGTTCGGGAGCAGAAGCGCTGGTGGTGTGGGGTACGCAGATATTCAGTCAGTCAGAAAGACCCTTGAATCCAAGGACACTGTGAGAACACAGCCTGCCGGCCCTAGTGAAAGTGTGTGCGTGTGGTGTGTATGAGCGTGTGTGCAGGCCCGAGTCGGCCAAGTCCTGAGCCTTCTGCACAAGCAGCAGGTGTGTGTGTGTGTGTGCGTGTGTGCGTGTAGAATTAAGAGGGAGAAACATGCCAGAAAATAACACATCTGACTAGTGGAAAATCATTGAAAATATTTCCTTTTGTGTGTGAGACCACCATGTACAGATAGGTGAGCAGTCTGCAAACAGAGAGGTGGCGGTGACTGAAGAAAATTCCCTTTCTGATCTAAACCCGACGTGTGCGTCCACGTAAAGCATATGCATGCGCGTGCGCGCACACACACACATACACACACGCACGCTGCCCTCGGGGTCGTCCCAGACCTAGGTGGTGACACACTTGCACATTTGTACAGCCGACCATCCACAAAGATAAATTCTGAGTGGAAAAATTGTCTTCCACAAAACCTGTCGCCGGTGCCAAGAAGGCGGGGACTGCTGCGCCCAAGACACGTTCGAGGGCCGCCCGCGGTACGCGGCTGAAGATGGAGGCTTGAGGAGCGCTGGTTAAGGCGCGGTCGCCTGGGGTCAGGTGGGCGGCTCCGATCTGACCTGGGCGATGTCTTACAAAGAGGGAAATTTGGACCCAGAGCCCAGGGGGAAGGCGGCACGGATTGGGGCAAGTGGTCAAGCGTCAAGGAGCCCCTGGGAGCTGGGCGGGCGGCGCACACCGAGAGCCG
Source organism: Hystrix cristata (assembly GCA_004026905.1). Classification (NCBI taxonomy): domain Eukaryota; kingdom Metazoa; phylum Chordata; class Mammalia; order Rodentia; family Hystricidae; genus Hystrix; species Hystrix cristata. The sequence continues at coordinate 35,016 of PVJO010012089.1, read as the reverse complement.
AACACTCCGGGAGGCCGAGGCAGGAAGACTGGAAGCCGGAGGAAATGAGGATCCTTCCACAGAGGTTTCGGGGCGCGTGCTCTTGGGGCTCCTTGATTACGGACTTCCGGTTCCACCGCTGTAAAATAAAATTTCTTTCTGTTGTTTAGTTTCGGGTTTGTGCACTTCAGTACAGCAGCCTCAGGAAGCGAAAGCAGCAAGGTACGTAGACTTGTGGGTCGTGCCCACGGGAAGGCGCATGACGGTGCCCGGGCAGGTGGTGGCCCTGGTGCTCCGTCTCGTCCCACTGGCTGCCACCTTCTCTCCCCTTGACCTCACCTGCCCAGCGACCAGTGGCCAAGTCCATCCTGCGCTTTGTCTTGCTGAGCTGGATTCTGACTACTTCAGGTTAATTAACTGAAACTTGGTGACAGCCCTGGGAATTGTTCCAATTTACAGGTTGGGAAACTGAGGCTCCGGGGTTATTAACTTGTCCAAGTAAATGGGGGCAGAAAACTCTGGGGGCGGTAGTAGAGTCAGGCTTTCGTCTGCTTTGTTTCTGAGGGTCCAGCTAAGGACTGTGTTCTGAATCCTTCCTGGGTGCCTGTGTGAGTTCCTGGGCTGTGGTTAATTGTGCCACTTCTCAGACTCCAAACACATAATAGATACTTTGTGCATATCTGGATTTTAAAGCTCAGCATATTTTTGAGATTCATACATGTGATTCCACATGCCAATAGTTCATTTTTAATTGCCAAATAATATTGCACTTATAGATGTATCTCAATTTGGTTCTCCATCTGCCTGTTAGACGTTTAGATTGATTTCCCTCTTGGATGATTAACAATGAAGTCGAACTGGACCTTTGTACATGAGCCTTTGCGTGCTTGCATTTTTCTTGAGTAGACACTTAGTAGTTGATGGCCAGATTGGATGATAGGTGTTTACTTGGAATTATTTATTTTTAATATTTTTGCTTTTCTATTGAGTAAGAAATGGTATCTCATTGTATCTTTAATTTGTGTTTCCTCAACAATAAAAGATGTTGAATATCTTTTAATGTGCTTATTGGATTTTTTAAAAACCTCTTTTGAATTGTTTAAGTATTTGGTAAATTTTTCAGTTATGAATTTTTCTTATTTTTGAGTTGTACGAGTTTTTTCTGTATTCTGAGTATGAACCTAGCATCAGATATATAAATCATGAATATTGTCTCCTACCCTATAGCTTGCCCTTTCTTTTTGTAAAAGATGAATTTTGAAGATAAAAAGTTTTAAACTTTGGATGAAGTCTGCTTGTTGATTTTTTTTCTTTCTTTTGTGCTTTATAAATACAGCCCCCTATTCCAATGTCACTAATTTTCTCCTATATTTTCTTATAGTTTTAGCTTCTGTGTTTAGGTAGAAGACTCAGTTTGAATCTATTTTTAGTAGTTTGAGGTAAAGGTTTAGCTAGCTTTTTTTTTTTCCTATAAAGGTTTCCAATTATATCATTTCCAATTGGGAAGACAATAATTTTATCACTGAGTGACTTTATACTTTGTTAAAAATAAACTGATAAAATAAGTACTGTTCAGGTCTATTTCTGGAGTCACTTTTTGCTTTCTCAGCTCTATCATTTTGCTTGTATCACACTGTTTTGATTATGGTTTCTTTTTAAGGGAGTTTTAAATCAGATAGCATAAGCCTTGATCTTATTTTATTTAAAATTTTGATATTGTCCTGGAAGTTTTTGCCGTAAGTTTGACTTTGTAAAATATTGCACGAAAATATTATTCATCCCGATTCCAGGATTTTGGACCTGACTACCACGCTTGCCTGACCCTCCTCTAATGCCGCCTCCCACGTTGTTCTTGTTTGTTTATTTGGCTACTCTAGGTTGCCTGTATTTCCATACTAACCTTAGAATCAGCTTGTTCATTTTCAAAATGTGCTTTTTGAGATTTTGACTGGGATTATGTTGAATGTACAGAATTTTAAATATACTGAGCATTCCTGCTATATACTGAGCACAAACATGGTATATTTTGTTATTCTTTTAGATCTTCCTTAAAATCTCTCAGTATTGTTATATAATGTTCTGTTAAAAAGTCCTACATATCTTTCATTAAATTTATTCCTAAGTATTTTATGTTCTGATGTGATTATAAATATTTTTATTTAAATTTTGAAATAAAACCGTCAACATCAAACGTTTAAAAGTTTTCTTGAAATAATTAAAGTAAGTTGTTTTATTTCAATTTCCAACTCAGTAAGTTACAGTTTCCAATTGTTTGTTGTGAGCATGTAGAAGTAGAATTGATTTCTGCATATTGATTTTGTACCTGTGTGCTGGCTAACTTCAGGTGATTAGTATTTTTGTAGACTCCTTAGGATTTTCTATATAGACAATCAGACATCTGTGAATATACACAATAGCTCTTCTTCCTTTACAACAACGTGCTTTTCTATTCTTTTTCTTGCCTTGCTGCAGGGGCTAGAGCCTCAGTAGTACATTAAATAGAATTTAAAACCAGAAGCAGACAGGCCGGCCTTGTCTCCCGGAAGGGCACTATCGGGCTTCTCATCTGCTGCGAAGGGTGCACTGTTGTGGCAAATGCCGCACAGCCACAGCGACCAGCGTGCATCCGATCATTTTCTGGGAAGGCGAGACTTGCAGTAGAGGCAGCAAACATCGTCTTCGTTTGTGTCTCGGTAGCCGTGACTGTGGGTTCCTTCAGTCTTCTCTCGGTAGAAGTGGGGTCTGAAGAAATGGTTATATGAAGCCAGCCCAACTCATTGAGCAGGGCCTCCTGGATGCTGAAAACCTGGGAAGGCCTGTTTGCTTGGGTCTTTATTCTTTCTCTCGCTCCCTCTCCCTCACCCCCATCCTCTCCTTGTAACTTGCAGCATTTGTACATTCTGGCAGTCTCTCCCTCGCCCTTCCTCCTTCTCCCCTGGCATGCATACACGCACACATAGACACTCACGCACCCTCAACCGGAGACTTGGCAAGCCGTGGTCCAAGAACTGATGGGGACAAAGAAGTTCTAGAAGTATGGCTTGCTCTGTCCTCGGGGAGTTTAAGATCACTGATAAAAGTCCTTAGAGGGGGATTGTCCAAACATACCTGCGGGGAAAGTGAGAGAGAAGGGAAGCCAGGCCTGTGGCCCCGGCTGCCTGGGAGGCCGAAATGGGAGGGTCGTTTGAGTGCTGGCATTTGAGACCAGCCTGGGTTACATAACCCAGCACACCTGCCCCCCAGAGAATCATGAAGAAGAAAGTATGTGGTTCGAATATGATTTGTTCTCTCTGAAAGGCATGTTAAACTGAATCCTGTCTATGATATGCTCGGAGGTGGGACCAGCTTGGATTTAACGACGCTGTCATCATGGGTGCACTAAACCATACATGTGGTCAGTGCTTTAGAGGTTAACTGGCTGTCTCAAGAACATGGCTAGTATTTTGGTGATTCCTTGTCTCTTGCCACATGATGTCCTGAACCACCTCAGAACTGTGCTGGAGAGGCTATCATCAGACATAGCCCCTCACTCCGGGCCAGAACCTGAGCCAAAATAAATCTCTTTTCTCTGTAACTTACCTTATCTCGGTATTGTGCTAATAGCAACAGAAAATGCCCAAAGTAGAGGGCCGTGAGAGAAGTAGGGCAATGGGGGCTGGAAGGGTCTCACAGAGCTGTGTACGGCTTCTGTGTAGAGGAACCCCCCACCTTCTAATCCTTCCTCAAGAAGCTACTTCAGGTCATGAGCTTACGTCTGAGGATGGAGAGGCAGTGCCAATTAAAGCCTATATTAATGGGGTTTGGTATGACAGAAACACAATCCATACTACTAAGTCACAAAGGAATATTTGGGTCACAACTGAAAGGTCCAGAGAATAGATCTGGCTGCAGGGGTGGATGAGTTCAGGAGCACAATAATGTCATCAGGACTTGGTCCACATTCTGGCAGAGTAGCCACCTGTAACCCAAAGCTTACGGCCTGCTAGATTAGCAACTCTGGGAAGAATAAGGCTCCTCCTCTGTCAGCTTTGGCAGAAAAGTCCTGTGGAAGGATCTGATTGGCTGGGTTTCAGTCAGGTGACCATCCCTGACCCAATGACTGTGGCCAGGGGCATGAGGAATGCTGACTGGCCAGCCAGGGTCTTGTGACTCCCCTGAAGAAGGGCAGTCTCATTCATATCACAAAATGGGGTCGGGGCTCCTTCACCAGAAGAAGTTGGGGGGTCAGGTCTGGACGGGCAATGCCACAGCTACCCCTGCAGAGTCTAAACCCCGACCCTTGCAGGAGTATCTGAGACAGTTGACCTGTCCTGATTATTCATCACCTTCTTCACCGGAAAGAGAAGGAGCAGTTTTCATTTCTGTTGTACTTTCACAGCGGAAATATGGTGGCCAAGATTGCACTTGGACACGGAAGTGCATGGCCCAGACAGTTTCTTGGGTGAAAAGCTGCAGAGTGGCTGACTCCGCTCCATGAACCCAGGTACCCACGTGATCTTGGGAACACTGAGGCACAAGAATCACCGGAAAGAGCAGGCAGTTAGATTCTCAGTCCTACCAGTCCTCTCTCCCGCTTGCAATGCCAGGGACACCGGCTTGGCCAGAGTAGGGTCAGCGTCACGTAGCTGGCTGTGGGACCTGCAGTACGTGATCGTCTTCCCTCATCCATCTCTTGCCTGATGCAAGCACAAGTAAGATTATGGAAGCCAGGACACTGGCATCTAGAAATATAAATGGTAACCATGCTGGAGATGATTGAAGAGTGTTCTGCTGAGAATCGAGCTCTCAGAATTCACCAGGCTCCACCCGCCTCCCTCTGCAGACCCCAGAGGGCAGCAGCTTTCACCTCTGGGGGGCTCTGTGGGGGGCAGTCAGGTTTGGGCTGTGTGGGGACTACCAGAGGAGCCTGGGGGTGACCGAGGACGGAGTGGCCGCATTTGCTCTGAGGATGGAGGGAAGGGTAAATGCTGTGATTTACCAAGGGCCTCACTCCAAAATTCGTGTTCTGCCATTACAGTTTTCAGACTCAGGGATCAGAAATCTGTCAGGTGTGCGCTGGTTCAGCACTCTATAACAGAAACACAAACAATAATAAGGCAGCAAGTAGTTTACCAAGCACTGAGTATGTACCAATCACTACTTGAAGTGCTTACTACCGAAACCAACTGGATCTTCACAGCAACTTCAGGAGGTGACCTATCAGAATCCCAATTTTATAGTTAGGGAACCTGAGACAGGGAGTCCGTATGGAGTCTATGCAAAGGCACCTGCCCTGTGTGAGCTTGGGTACGTCCACATGGCTAAAAAGGACAGAAGTGATGCTCAGGAGGCTGGAGATTTAGCTCAGAGGTTAGAGTGCTTGCCTAGCAAGCGTAAGGCCCTGTGTTCAATCCCTGGCACTACCAAAAAAAAAAAAAAGTGATGCTCAGATGACAGGAGAAAGAACATGATACACATCAGTCACTTTCCTGTCACTGGGACAAAACACCCAATGCCTGCAATTTAAAGAAGACGTTTATTTTGGGCTTACAATTTCAGGAGGTCCAGTCCATGGTCAGCTGGCTGCAAAGTAGAAACAACATTGCAGAAGTGCACAGTGGAGGAAGACAGTCAGGAAGCAGCAAGGCAGTGGGGAGAGGAGCTAGGTACACAAATACACTCTTCCAGGTCATGCCACCTCTGCCAACCACACTAATACCATATTCAGCTATGAACTCATCACTGGTGAGTATAGCACCCCCACGATCTGGTCATCACTTCTAAAAGGCATGAGATTTTTGGAGGACATTTTCTATCTAAGCCATAAGAAACATACTTTTTGTTTATCTTTCTGGTGCTCACAAAACAAAAACAAAAAAATAAAAACAAAAAAAGCAGAGTTTTGCTCCTGCTAGGCAAGCACTGAACTATACCCTCGGCCCTGTGAATATTCACAGGAAAGTCTCCACACTTGATAACACAATCCCAGCTCACTGGAATGCACTATCTTGTTGGAGGGAGCAGAAAATTTAACAGTTTGAAAATGGGGTGCATTGTGTGAGACCCAGAGTTCAAAGGCAGCCAGCACCCTTCTGTCAGTCCCCTGGCTCTACGGCCTGGCCTTCCTCTGGCCACCGGTGGGGTGGCTGAGGACTCGTGTCCCTGGAGCCATTACTCACCAGTGTCCTGGCATATTCCACTTCCCCAGTCCACCTCCCTCTCCCCACTTTTTCCCTTTCTCTGGTTATCGTAATTATTTGAGAATTTACAGAATAATCCGTCACCAAGTCCTCCAGAACAAATTGAATGTCAGGTTTATAAAACAACCTAATAAAGCAGATGGTGTTACCCGCTGGTAAATCTCTTCCCTGTTTCCTGCCCCACCCCCTCCCACTTCAGTGTCTCAGAAAGCCGACAGATTATCCATTTACAGGCAGATTAATCCTGAACAGTATAAACATGGGGAGAAAATTACACTTTCTTGTCTCCATAATTGATAAGAAGGACACATTAATCTATAAAGCCTGGAGGAAGGCCCATCTGTCTGCCCAGACAGTCATGGGGGTGTCTGGGAAGGAAGAAGACCTGTCCATCTGTCCGTCTGTCTGTCTGCCTGCCTTTTTGTCAGGAAGCCACTTGGCCAGGGTCTGCCCTCCCTCGCCCTGGTCCTGGAAACGGGGCCCTGTTGCCTCAGCTGCTCACTGTGCCTGTGAGCTGGCCAGGCTAAGGGTCCCACACTGAGGGTTCCAGGCCATGGTTGGGGAGACTCTGCTGCTTTCCTGATTTCTTCTTCTCTCTGGGAACTTGCTACTGGGAAGTCTGTAAACAGAACTCTGTGGTGTTTCTCTGAGCTAGCATGAGGTGTCCACTCATTGCCCCTGGAGGAGATTCCAGGGAGAATTTGTTCAGTAAGATTCTGATTAATTCCCTTCCTGCTTTCTACTATTGCTTTACAGCCTTTTGCAAATGTACACGATTTCTTCCTTCTTCCCTTTTTCTGCCACCTTTGCCTGTTAGGGGCAGCTGCAAAGCATGAATTGTCCCCTTGAGGCCTGTCAGAGTTGCCAGTCAGTCTCCCTGCTGCAGAGGGTACAGGGGTGGAGGGAGGGTGTCTAAACAGACTCTGCTGCAAACCCAACTATCCCTTGCCCAGCCTGGACCTGACCCTGGTGGGGACACTGCCCCACCCCCGCCCCACCCGGAGGGTCTAGGGTAGGCTCCTTCTGTCCCCGTGCTGGGGACGGCTTAGTATGATGGAGGGAGGCTGAGGAGTGGGTGGATTTACCCAGAGTGGGAGAGAGGGCACAGCGGAAATTCTGGCTGAGTCCCCTGGCTGGCCCAAGGGACCCCAATGGAGAGGTAGGAGATCAAAAAGAAGCAGAGAGAGACAGAGACAGAGAGACAGAGAGACAGAGAGAGAGAGAGAGAGAGAGAGAGAGAGAGAGAGAGAAAGAGAGAGAGTGGCTTAAAGGAGAAAGAGAGAAGTCTGAGGCAAGAACTCGTCACCTTTGCCTCCAGGGTGGGTGGGCAGCTGTGTGGGCCTGGGGATCTCTCCTTAGTCTCTATCATGCCGTCTGTCCCCACAGAGTTGGCAGTGCTGGCCTCTGGACAAGTGGGGACCCTTGCTGGTACACCTCCTCCCACTGTGTGTGGCAGCGCCAGGGCTGAGGAGGGCGGAAACCGCTCTCTAAATCCCAGCGCTGTCACCTGCACCCTGCACACAGGCTCCATAGGGGCTCCCCTGAAAGGTGCGCTGGGGAGGGGGCGCCGTGGGCTGCAGCGTGGTCACCCCGGGCCCCGTCCACGGCTGGGAATCAGTGGGCACCGAGGAGCTCCCAACAGACTTGCCAGTCTTGTCCTCAGAGCTCCAAGTTCTTTGTACAAATGCGCCCCACTGTTCCTGCCGGGAGCTGCAGGATGGTGCTGGGGGGCTTCCCAGACCACCGGAGCAGGCTGGGGGTCCCGATGCTCTGGGGCCTAGTTGAAGCCACCGGGAAGATGCTGGGTGAAGCAAACTAAACGGTGCTTCCCCCTCTTTTTGCTTTCTATGTGTTATGCTTTCTCTCTCCGCTTCTCTGGCTGATTTTTCTCTTCATCTTTTTTTCCTCTCACCCTCTATATTAGGAAGCACCGATTGTGGGCTTGATACAGACCCAGTGAAACTGTAAATATTAGCTCATTTGGATTTCCAGCTTTCCTTTCTAAAATAAATGATTTAGTTTTGCATATAGAAGGTATTTAAATCGACAATTATAATTTTAAAGGAGGAAAAAATTAGTGGCCCTGACCCCTGGGTCCTGCAAGCTTCAAAGCAATATCATTCCATTTTCACTGCCTAATTTTAATAGAAAATTATTACAACATGAATAGTAAAATAATTATATGTAAATTATCTACAGAAACCAACAAAGCACTTAATTTTAGCCCCTTAAAAGTAGTAATTAATGTTAAACGAACATCTAAGGTTTGGGGTGTTAGTTTTAATAGGTATAAATCTGGGTGATAAAGTGAAATTTTCGGTGTATTTTTGTCTGAATGTCTCAAGCCACTTGAACCAATGAACTTGTTTCCGTCTGAAGAGGTAGCTTCTGGGTTCTTTTAGTCTAGAAAGCTGAGTTTTAAACTGTGTCACTCTGTCGTCGCAGAGCCACACGCCGGCGACAGCTTCCTGCACGCCGTCCGAGGCTCAGGGGTTTGTGTCTGTTTTTGTTTCAAAATTGAAAACCGCTGTGTATTTGTCGCCCTCAGAAGCTGCAGGGAAAGTGGGAAATGCTATTTCTGCTCCTTAAGAAACAAAGCCAAGTGAGCAAAGTGCCCCTCCTGGAAGTGTCGTTGAGAAAATGGTGACAGAAAGCCAGCTGGTTAAACAAAGAAGAAAAGAAAGAAATCAAAAACAAAAACTCGCGATGGGAAAGAGCAGCGAGAAGAACTGGGTTTTGCTCTGCCGTGTGACCTCCGGTGGGGCCCGCAGCCGCCTCCGCCCAGGCGGCTCCCTGCTCCGGGCACCTCCCGCCCTTCTCCTCCGCGGGTGAGCTCTGGGGTGCCTCCCGGGTGCCTCCCGACCCTCACGGTGCCTGCTTCGTGTTCTGTTTACATGTTACTTTTTATTTCATTTCATACTTGTAGATGCAACAGTCGAGAAGCAGGAGCACGTAAAGATAAAAAGGAGACTTCATCACGCAACATAACCGTGATAAATTTACAGGAACTTAGTAAGACCTGCTCCAATCCCGAGAATAAAAAACAGTAGAAAGGAATGATCCTTAACACATAACGTGAGCGAATCTCAAATCATTGTATGGCACGAAAGAAAGCACGCCAAAAAATGCCATCCTATTTGTACAGAATTCTGGAACATGACAGAAAGTAGAGCAGGGGTTACTTAGAAATGTAGGTAGAGGTTGAGATGACTTGTGAAAAGCACAAATAAAAATTTGAAAGTGAAAGAAAAATTTATAATCTCTACTCTGGTGATGGTTTTATTTACATGTACATTTTGTCAAAGTGGAACAAATTTCACATGTACAGGTTAGGGGACTTCAATTATATCTCAATGTTTGGAGAAGAAAATGTTTAAAAATCAGGGGTACGTGCTAATCCTTCTAATTCCAGTCTAATAGGACAGGGGTCTTCTTTCTCCTTTTCCATTTATTTATCTGTATCTCATTTTTCCTTAATGATTCTGTCCACAAGGTTCTCAACAATATCAGATTATATACTCATTTGCTCCTTGCTGTGACACACACAAAATAGTTTTTGGAATTACCATACCTAGACCATTACCAAAACAATATTGTTAGAAAAAGTTCAAAATTTCTTTGCAATTATTTTACTTAGGTTCACTGAGGAGATGCCGTCCAACTACTATGTTCAAACTTCCTTGAATTAATTTTTCCCTTTTTGTGCAGATGCCTTATCAATGTGGTATAGAGCTTGGTTCCTTTGTTCCTGTTTCTGTTCAATTTTAGCTCTTTCCCTCGTTTTTCAGAACTGTATTTTATCTTTGCATAGTAAATATTCGCATGGGTCAAAAATAAAAATTAAACAAAATTTACAATTTGAGAAGTGTCTTTCTCTTCCTTAGGGATTTCTTCATTATTTTAACTCACTCCAATTCACTAGCTTCTGACTTATTCTTCCTGGGTTCCTTTAGCAAAAATTAGTGTCTACTTTTAATTTATGCCTTTCTTACAAAAATATAACATGCTATCTATGATATTTTCTTAAAAGTTCTCTGGAAATCACATCAGTTTACAGGGAGGGTTCTCACTTTGATACCTGTAAGAAATGCCATTGTAGATATGCAATAACTTATTCTACCAATCTACTATGTTTATATACATATGAATAGTTTCCAACATTTTGCTATTATAAGCAATACTACAGTGAGTAACCTTGTGCACATTTCATATTTTGGGGGATAGCTTTTTGAAGTAAACAATAGTAAATTGGATTATTGGCCGAAAGTTTAAGTGTCTATGTAGCTGTGTTAAATATTGCTAAATTTTAGATAAGGTGCAAGATCTGTTCTGTGGGGTTATATCATTCTGCACTCTCACTGGCATTGACTCCGAGTGACTATTTCCCCATAACCATTTTCATCTTTCATTTTTACAACTATGATGATTGCATTAAAGATCTGGGCTTTTATGTTTATTTGCCTTAATAATATCTACAATTTTATTTCTAATGTTATAGATGAGCTTTTCTTTTTTTTTTCTTATCTTTTGGTTGATCCTTGTTTTTTTAGACAATAATAAACTTTATGAAGTAATTCCATTTTTCTTCCATTGTATTTCTCGCAGCACTTTTCTGGATTTTTTTCTTTGTTGACTAGTCTTTCAACAGTCTTTCAAAAGAAGTTTCACGTGTCAAATCTGAGGCCTCAAATGCCCAACGACATCTTCATCACATTCTTGCATGTACATGACCACTCTCCTGACTATGAAATTCTAAATTCAATGTTTTTTTCTTTAATATTTTGAAACTACTTTTCTATGTTTCCCTCTATGCAAAATAGTCTTCTGAAATTTGATAAATTATGACTCTTTTACCTTTTTTGATGACCGTTTCTTTCTGTAAAATTTTAGAATTATTTGTCTTGAGTCTTTTACGTTCTTAGTTTCACCAAAATATGTCAAGTGGGTTTTTCTTTACTCCACTTGGCATTCCGTAAGTCCCTGAAATTTGCGGTCTTTTGTCTTTTATTCTTATTTCTTAATATACTTCCTGCTACTCTAATTTTTTTCTCACCTTCTTGGAATCACATTATTTGGATATTAGGACTTTTATTTATTTATAACCAATCTCAGTTTTTTATTGCCATTTTCTATTTCTGTATCTCTTCTGCTGCCTTTCAGCAGAGTTCTTCAACACCATTTTGTAGTTTACGAGTACCTGTTTTCACTGGTCTCCATCCAGCGACCCGTCCAATCCACTCATCTCAATTATTATTCATCATGACTTCTCCTACTGCTTCATATTTTAATATCATTTCTTTTGTTGGGAGTGTTTATTATGCTCTTTTAAAACACCTAACCCCTTGGTCCATCTGTCCCAATTATCATATTTTATGGAATGCATACTGTTACACTTGTCTTTTGAAATGGTTTTAGTTCTTAAAATCAAATTATCTTGGCCCATAAATATGTGTGCCCTCAGGGCTGCCTTTGCTCTGTGTGGCCATGTGGAGTGAGGAAGGTCAGGAATCCCCTTTGTTACTTCCTGGTGAATTGAAACGAGAGGGGAGAGGATGCTCTCCATTAGACCCACAGAAACCTTCTGGGTTCCTCCCAGCCACCTGCTCCCTGCTCCCCAACATAAGATCCCTTCCAGCTGCACCTCTGTCTGGGACACTTTTTTGAAAAAGCAGACCTGAAAGGTGGATCTCCATGGTAGGTCCAGCAGTCTTCTGGGCACTGAGTGGAGGCGCTGATACCCAAAGGCACCCAGAAGTCCATACCATTACCTCTTACCTCAGCAGAGGTTTAAGGCTTCTTTAATAATATTCCTGGATTCCTGGAGGTCTGGGCTATGATGGTGCTTGGTCATTGCAAGGTAAGTTTGGGGTGTGTGTGTGTGTGTGTGTGTGTGTGTATGTGTGTGTATTTGTGTAGGGGTACGAGACCAGAACTTCAGAGCAACTGGTCTACCAACGGGGGCTTCTCCCTTCTCTGTTCCCATTCATGCACACACCCATCCCTTCTGCACATGCACCCTGCACCCTTTCTCAGTTTATTGGAGTCCTTCCTCTCCCTGGAATTTCTCACACTTTTATCTTTTTTTTTTCTTTTTTTTTATTATTTTTTTTACCAAGAACATGTATTGGTACATTGCATACATAATGATCATAATCAACATGGTTATTTTGTACCTGTACATGATACATCTTGGTTTTCCCCCCTCTTCCCCCCTTCCCCTCCCCTCCCTTCCATTCACCCACCCCTCCCTATTTGCAATAAGTGTAACTACACTTTACCATTTTTCCCCC